>JABCKH010007760.1:0-33672 GCA_018851285.1 Lyophyllum semitale | reverse complement strand
CAGGTACCAGAGCCCGCAGGTCTGGATCGATGTGAGGGGAGAGCTTCGGTTGAGGGCGGCACTGGGCTGGGTGGGATTAGGTCGGCGTTGGTTGTGCAGCGGGGTCGCTGAGTTTGTGGATGGCCTGCGGGTGTTGGCATCGGCGTCAGCTTGGGAATGGACTGGTGCAGTGGAGGGATTATCTATGAGGGAATGGCAGAGTCAGTTGTTGTGTGAGACATGTTAGAGGCTTACCGGAGTGGCTCTCCCCAAGCTGGGGTCTGCCCTCGTCCTTCCCCGCAGCCTTCTGAGCCCCAATTCATGACGTGCCAGCTGCAGAGTGCTATTCTGCATCGGTGGTTGCTGGCCGTCGTTCCGTGTTGATCGCGGCGAGGTGTTCAGAAAACTGGTGGTGGTGGTTGAGGGGAGATGTTCAACGCTGGCAATGTTGACGTCGAACGGCGGTGCCAAACAAACCCAATGGCGACGGCGACGAGGGAGGCTGCGTTGGCTATGGGTGTAATGCATTGGACCAGGAAGAGAGAAGTGCGAGGGGGCGGGTGAATATCACCCACCACACGCTTGCAAATGATAGATCAACTGGTGGTGTAGGGTGGTGTAGGGTGGTTAGGGTGGCACAAAGTCATGAAATTGTATATCGTGCAATTTACTGCCTAGTGTCATATGCAATCCTTTGATACTTAGTGGTCCGTGGATCAAAGACTGAACAGGAATAAGGTACTATTGTCCTTAAGTCCTCTATTACTTAGACATTACAATACATCTACCTAAAGCCGTCTCAAAACTGAAGCTTGCAATAGTAATTTAAAGTGGTCCGCGGGCCAAGGAGAGCGATTTGGACAGATCAGTAGACTGTGGGGAGAGGTCTGAGGGAACAATGTCATCGAAACATACAATTCCCAGGGAGAATCACGATCGTATGGGGAGGGGACGCGGTATCGAGCATAAAGCTGAGAAAGGAAGGATTTGATCGCTGTGTAGAACAGCGATCAGCATAGACGGCATTTTCCGACGATGGGTAAGCGAAACCCAGAAAGGTAATATTTTTGATCGCTGTACCATACAGCGATCAGCAATTCTGATGGGCGAGCACGTGGGAAAGACGGGGAGGCAAGCGACGCGAGCCCCGATGTGGTACAGCGCCGTGTTTGCAAACATCACGGTAATCGGTGTGTTTGGTAAACAACGGGTATAGTTGCAAACACTTTGTACGATAAGTACAGTACATTGTTTGCAAACATTTGACAGTATAGCCTGAACAGGAGACAGTTGGCGTAGAAGGGTGACGTAGGAGTAACTAATAATAGATTGGTCATTCTCACGCCCGAATTCCAGAAATGCGTGAAGCCGTTGCCCCGCCTCTGTCTTCTTGCCCACCCGCCCCGCGGTCTCGAAAATCGTACCCTTCCTCGTGCGGCTCATCGCTGACCCGAAAGAGTTTCTGAGCGGCCGTGACAGAAGCTCTTGTGTGAGGCGATGGTGGAGAGTTGCGGGGCGGGGCTGGATAGGACGTGATTTCGTGTGAGGGCGCAGCGATAGAGGATGGATAAGGCGGATCGGTCGACGGGAAACCTCGGCGCGTAGATAGTTTCCTCGTTGCTTCCGGAGGGTGAGATGGTGCGTGTGTGTATGCCTGGAATCGGGTGTTGATGGGGAATGAAACACTGGAGCAGAATAACGAACCAGCGCTCGGTTGGGGGTAACTGGGGGATGGGAGGCTAGTGTTTGTAGAACGGGACCCAGCTTTTCGCGGTTCAGGGCGCGGGGGGTGGGGGGGAGGTGTATAACGAGGTCAGCCTATCCTTGATTTATCTTGCCCCTTTAATTTGACGTTTAGTTTTATTGTAGTACCGGAGATCCTCTACACGGCGGTGGTTGCTTCATCCCAACCCGTGTTGGCTCGATTTTAGCCCGTTCCAGTCCTGAATGTGCGGGATACGCGAGAGCTTATCGACCTCGCCTGTGCACGGCCGCACCGGAAGACTATCTGTTCGTTAGATGGTATATTCGATTGACATACGGATACATTCTGTTGTAGTTCATTCGAAACTAATGCGACACGAAGGTACGAGTTTTCCTGTGTATGCAATGACAATCATCTCAAGGAATTCTCCACCGCTTCGAATGTTCGGAATTGTTCTATTCCTCGTTAGAGTTAATCTGCATGAGGCAGCCACGAGGCGCAGTCACCCACAGCTGCAAGAGCTTCTCCACCTTTTCGCCTCATCTTCCATCCCCGTTACTTGCTCCGTCCAGACCTCCCAAAGCCGTCTTTAACCATCCCTATCCCTATGTCTACCCAAACGGAATCTCTTAATGTGGGCCCTGTGCCAGAAAAGCTGAGGCGAGTATCCGAAAAATGTGACTTGCCTCGGCCCACTCTCGATCACTGTACTTACTTTTCCATGTACCCATCTAGTCTGTGCTAGCGACGCGGACGTCACCTTTGTCTCTTCCGACGATGTCCTCTTCCATATCCATCGCAAGAATCTAGATCCCAATGCGACCGGTTTTCCGCCAGCCGAGTTTGATACACGTGGGGAGATCGTGCCACTTACTGAGGACGCCGCGACCCTCGAGCTTCTTTTCCAATATGTCTATCCACAACGTCACCCCCATCTTGGAGATGTACCCTTCTCCACGTTGGCAACGCTCGCTGAGGCCGCAGAAAAGTACCAGGTGTTCTCCGCGATGAGCCTCTGTTATTTGCGTATGAAGTGAGTCACGCATTCTTCTTTCGACAGATCTATCTAAAGGACAAAGTATTGTCATTGTAGAATTACACTTCCAGACCACGCTGTTGAGATCTTCAACTACGCTTCGAGACACGATTACGCCGATATTCTAGGCGATGCCGCACCGTTTCTCCTCGACATCCCTCCGGAGAAGATCGCGAAAACTCTCCACCCCCGATTGATCGGTCCTTGGGTATGTAAAAATAACCCACTTCCGCTCGCTCCAGCTAACCCGGTTCCTGTTGCTAGGTCTGCTACCGGGAGGCCTGGAGTCAGGCCGCGCTCAAGGCAATAAATTGTTACCGGGGACTGGCAACGGGAACTGCTATAGATGTGGGAGGGAAGAATCTCGAGCTGCTGAGGTTTGGATGGGTTTGGGAGAGAAAAGGTCCCGGGCAGCTCTGAAAGAGGCAGGTTGCGAAGAATCAGTTCTGGAGCAGGAGCTCAGCAAAGTCCCAGGTTTGGCTACGTTCATATAACGTTGTAATCAGGTACATCAATAGTTCGTTGAACGATCACTGTGGCGTGAGTTGGTTCCCATTTTCTCATTGGATGAGGGATGGCCCGCAGAGAGCGGCAGAATGTACGAGTTTTCCTGTCCGAGACCCGTATGCACTGACAACCATCCCAGGGAGATTTCGGCGGCTTCGAATGTTCGGCACTGTTCTATTAGGCGCCCCGTCAATGTTAGGTCCAATATCAGTGAACCCAGGATGAACATCCGAGTCATACATCATGCAGATGGACTACGGGTGCAAGCAGAAGGAACTTCGATTCTGGAGGCGCGTGGCTGAGTGACTGAGTGAGGAATCGATGTTGTGAGTCCGGTCAGATATGTAAGGTTCGTTTCAACTTAGTCTTGTATGTTTATCAACTGTATTCTTCATCAGCGGATCACTCTCTGCCCCTCTGGACCACTCACTAGAAGATATAACCGCCTCCGCCCCCAACTCCTCAGGCCAAGCTCGGGTATGTCGTCGATCGCATGGCTGAGCCTTTTAACGCGCATCTCCTGCACCCTTAACTCTCTTTGCGCCAACCTCAGAACAGCTCACTTACCAATTTCTCGAGCGACGATACAAGACTTGTGGGTTTCGCCCTTCTTTAATCGATTATCATTCTCTCCTGTTCATGTTTGGGCTACCCCCCCGTCCTCTCGTTCAATTCGCTCGACCTTCCTCTTTCTAACCGTTGTCTCATAATCAACCAGTGACACTTGATTCTCAGGAGGCCCTGGCCCGCAGCCGATCTGCTCAACCCGTGACAACTCATTCAGGTTCCCTTGTTCTAAAATCTGGGTAGCTCAAACGTTATTGATAGCAAAATCTTACCGAAGTAGACATTTGAACGAGTTTTTTGTGTATCTCTGGTGAGCCGCTGATTAATGGAAACTGGCGTGATTTCTGGGCTTTCTAGACCCGATAAAGCATCCCCGCGCTTCGTGTAAAGGCACATACGAACATTGGCTACCTCGCGAACGGGAAGACGTCTGAAGCGGTGTGACAGTGTCGGAAGTTGCTCCGAAGCGCCCACTCCAAGCCGAATTCCGACTACGATCATTTCTTAATCTTCTCCACCGTCCTCATTCCCATCTAGTCCATGCTCTGGTCGCGATCCTTCATTGACATCAGAACATATCGATTAACGTGTGACATCTTCTTTCGTGTTCCTTGACTCTGCGAAGTAAGCACACTTACCCATAGCATCATCTCATCGATCAGCGTTGATGTCTTTTTGAAGCCAGATATATCCTTCGTCGACATGATTCATGGGCTCGAATGTCATCCTGGTCTAATCAGCCAGATTATACTGGAGACCGGCACTTCCAATAGTCGCGTCCTTTCTGATGCAAAAACACAGGCCGCGAAAAGATCCGTCATACTTGCCGATCACAATATTTATGCTCTTGACATTGAAATCGGTCGACTTCTGGAAAGAAAGAGAGAGGAGGTGGAGATACATCAAAAGCTACGCCACGCTTTGGCTTCAATCAAGCTCATGCCGCATGAAATCCTTGCAGAGATATTCGTGCACACACTCGATGGGCAGCCCATCACGTTTATCGAAGCCCCGAACGCTCGGCCGCCGTGGGTTCTCTTAGCTGTGTGCTCGAGATGGAGGGAGGTAGCACTCAATGAATATCGACTTTGGAATTACGTCACAGTCGATGTACGTCCCCAGCTCCAGCCATCGCACACAATGGAAGAAGATCATCGCATTCAGCAGTGGGACACTCACGTCATGAAAAGCCTAAACGACAGGATATTTCCTCATTGCACTGAGCTCTCGTTCGAGCTTACCTGTGATGTGACCAAGCCATGCGTTCGGTAAAGTCAGCATTCGTTGTTCGCTCTCATTCAGCCGTGCCTTCCCTTCTTCCATGAGCTCATTCTACGCATCCCAATCCAGAATGCATTCATCTTCTACGCCCTTCCACCGGCACTTTTTACGCGCGTAGAATCCATGACGTTAGCATTTGATAATGCGGACCTCTACAGTTATCACTACAACCTCGTTGAGTCTCGCAATACGCGGATCTTTAGTGAAGCCCATCGCCTTCGAAAATTATCACCCTCGAGTAACATCCATCTGTTACGAACAACAGAATTTGTATTTTGTGATGTATTAGAACATGGGATGGACACTACATCGAGTGCGTTGAGGGAAAAGGATATTGAATAGTGTTTCGGTTGAGCTCGATGTATACATAGCTATATTTCTTCATCTACCTACGCTAATGTAACAGTAGACAGACTACCTCGACTCCACGGTCAACATCAGACTTGAAAGTCGGTCCAAAATCTGCAGGTTCACAAACATGTAAAGTAGTGTACAGTCCCGATTTGACTTCTATCACTCCCTTCGCTCCCGCGGTTTAAAACCAGGGTACATTTCCCGCTCGTTTCAAACATCCGTCCCGCTCCTCGCTCGCCCCTTTCCACCATGTACCACCCCAGATTTATCACGTCCATACACGATACCGCCCCTCCTCCCGCCCTCCGATTGGTGAGCTACAAAACAAGGCAAACAGGAGCACCCGAGGCCACCTTTCCTGCAAGTTCATTCTCCCGCGCCAGGAAACACGCGTCTGCGGGAGTGAGTCGTAGGTGGATGATGACGGAGAGGACGTTGACGTTAACCGTTGATTACGTAGAGGCTCGAGGACCAGGTGATTGGGCGCTTAGTATTACGAGGGCGCTTAATGCTATGACACCTCTGGGGACCCCCGAATCGGCGGCACGCACAACCAAGTTACTGAACATGTATTAGCGGCTGGAAGAGGAGGACGCCGAAGGCCTGGTGGGAGATATCAGCGGAAGCTCGGTGGGAAGGACAAAGCGACGGACATACCTTGAGGGATAAGTTAGTTTTCATATAGACTGAGGGTTCTGCCGTCGAACACGGCGCAGGAGAGTCGTGTGCTGAATCGCAGCGGAGGTGCTGGGAGGAGGCGATGGACCATCCGCGAGATTCTCGAGGGTCACCTCATGATGTTGATGGCTCCACGAGGACTGGCGTCATGAGGAGCCCAAGGGGGGAAAACGGCAAGCCGGACGCCGCTCTTAGTCGCGCTGGGCATGGAGTGAAGGGAAGACGAGGGGCGGCCATTTGACGACGAGCTCGGCCGCCGCCGCAGAAGCAGTACTGGTAATGATTGGTTCATCCCAGCGATAGGTGGCCACACTCTCCGAATGGTCGATTAACGTGAGAATTTGGTGAGAACGGTGGTCATCTCCAAGCCTCGAGGTTTGGACGTAGGTATGGCTGAGCCGTAGCATAGTCTATACCGATTGCGTCAATCAGCCAGTTATAGAGACGAGCATGAGTGGAGAACTCACATTTGTGCCACAACAGTGACCAAACGTCGGGCATGCATGAAGGACTCGAGGAAAGTCATCGGCAGCCGGTGGCGGTCCATGGGTCTTTACTCGTTTTCAATATGATATGCTCCGTGTGGACATTCCCGTGGGCAAAAACTCAAAAGATTTGAGCTTCGACTGAGCACAATTCTAGTAACGGAGATCACGCTTCAGCCAACGAAAAACGCAGATTAGAGACCTGACGCACCTAGTGATAGGTGTTCCACGGAGGTAACTCGGTTCCTCGAGTAGCGATGGGCGATCGTTAGCTCGCTTGCTTGGCGATATGAGTTTAAACCCCAGATTCGATTCGCTCTGCACAGCCCGTGAGCAAGATTCGGCGGTCATGTACATGAAAAAAAGCGCTCACAAGCATCGGTGGCTTCCGTTTTTACTGGCCGTCGACAAACGAGACCGCATTACAAACAATGCAACGTAAATCGACTGTAAAGATGGGAAAGATCGATTAAAATTATGTTCTACATCCATTGGTGATGGAGGAATACTCACGAAACTCCTAGCGTTCCACTTCGCTCGTTGACCGCTGCACCATACGGTCAGCTCATCGATAGCCACCCTAGAATGCCGGCCTTTCATGCCCGGGTACCGATACCTGACGGCCGCACATGCGAAGGCGCTGTTACGCATCAAATTAAATGGATCAAAGAGAGCATCAGCGATAGGTAACTCACCAAATAACATAGAATGACCTCGTACTCCCGCCTCGAACAGAAAAATCAAAACATTGTAGTGTTTATGCCCGTTATCCAAGGCCTGGCAAGTTGCAACGAAGAACCGCCCACATGAGGAAGATGGGAATTTCAAGTAAGATGGTCCGAGCTGTCGACCGTTCAGTATAAGCGTACTGTAGCCAAGTTGACAGAAATGCTCGATGGGCGGCGCTCAGCCCTTGAGGTACAACAAGAAAGGAATGACTTCTGAGGAAAATTTGAAGAATGTTTGGCAAATGCTTCTGACCAACACAATCCCGGCCCGAACTTGGCCCAAACCCAAGCCTCCAAACAACGACCAATCGACGAATCTTCTACTCTAGCCTTGAGTCCTGCTGTACATATATCAAGACTGTGTCTTCGTTAGGTGAGCTTTCTAGTTTTTCACGCTAATATTCTTGCGTCACCTAACTTTACTACCAGTTTCTGAGCTCTGGCGAGATCTAGAGTCGACTGTCGGGGCAAAAATTCAGCCTCGAATGCAGTTCTCATCACTACTATTCTCCGAGTAATGTTGGAGGCGCGTGGCCGAGTGTCATGGTATCAATGTTCTGACTCTTTACCAGACGCGTAAGTTTCGTTTCGACTTGCCCTCATGTGGTTATACCGTTATCAATTCAATTCTTTTATCAGCAGATTGCCCTACATCTGTCTCGCAACACATTCACTATTTCACCTGTTCGAGCGATGCTAGCTGTGGCGCGCTGCTGATGCATCTCACACCACTGGACTACTCTCCGACGTCCCGTCCAGAGCGGAGGCCCACCGGGAACGAGCAATTTCGCGCAGTCAAGGTGCGCCTGATTATCTAATGCCCTCTCTCACTCTCTTTATTTTCTAATCCATCCAACATAGGCGAACGTAAGATGATTGTGGGTCCTACGTTCGTATGTATCTGGATACACTTTCGCGGAGATCGTCATGTTTTAGAACGGATGGCTACCCCGATTATTATCAGATGAACGTACGTCTCTCCTCTAGAGTTCGTTATACACTCTCGTCGTTGATCTCCTGCTAACGATCCGTTTTATTGTCTTTCGTTAAGAACGTGTAACCCTTCTCCTGATAATCAAGCGTGGGATGTTCGAGTGCTTATCAATTTCTCGAGGGACGATACAAGCCTGGTGGGTTTTTCTCTTCTTTGATCGCTTATTTCCCTCTCTTGTTTTATGTTTGGGCTACTCGCTGTCCTCTCGGTTGATTCATCTGAATTGCCTGTTTCAACGCGTTACCCCATAACCAACTGACAATGTCCCTTGCCCTCAGCCATTCTGCCACGCCCGTCCACGCAGCGCGCGGCCTGCCACGGTAAAAACCCGGTGCCCATAACAATCCTTGTTTAAGCAAAAGTAGTAATACCATGTTTGCGCGCCCATTTCGCCGCTATCAGCAACTTTCGAGCTACCACAAACACGGGGGCTTAAACTGGCTGTTCGGTGCGTGCGTATGCGGTACGGACTCTAGGTCAGTTCTCACGCGTATTAACAATCACACCAATCATCGAGTTCGACCTTCCTGAAGTTGTTCACAACCAGTTCCTCCCGCGAAGGCCTCGGGAATGGTCCTCTCACTCAGGTACGGTTTGTATCTACTCAGAAAAATTGTGTTTGAACTGATCTCAACATTTTCATTTACAGGGTCTTTTCTGACAAGACTTTCTGCTACGACCCGCTTTCGCAGCGCTTCTAAACACCAATGTACGACTTCTATTGCCTCTAAACAATCTCGTTGAATTTCCCTCAAAAAGTCGTCCTCTTTCATGTTTCCAACTCGTAAGTTGCATTATTATTTTACCCCGATGCTACCAGATTGAAGATAGACTCTCTTAGACAACTCACAGAAATCTGCGCGATTCCTGGTTCGTTTTTCCATCTGATAAAGCATCTATCTTGTCCGCAACCGCACAAGGTATCCCCGCGCTAGCGTCACCCTCATCTCGGAGACGTACCCTTCTCCATGTAGGCACCGCTCGCCGAGGCCACAGAAAAGTACTAGGTGTTCTCTGTGATGAGCCTCGGTTATGTTCGTATGAAGTGAGTTATATATTCTTCTCGCGACAGCTCCATCTAACGGAGGAAATGTTTTAATTCCAGGCAATACACTTCCAGAGCACGCTCTCGAAGTGATGCGTCTAGGCACGATTTTACTGATATTTTAGGCGATGCTTCTTGATATCCCTCTAGATGAAATTATGAAAAGACTCTGCGCATGCTTGATCATTCCTTGAGTATATATGCTATCGACTTCCCTTAACTCCAGTTGAACTTCTTGCTAGATCTGCTACCAGGGGGCCTGGTCACCAAATTTTGCTACGTTCTTGCAGTGTTGGAATCGGGTACATCAATAGTTCGTTGTACGATCACTGTGGCGTGAGTCGGTTCTGAGATGAGGATGACCTGCAGAAAGCGGCAGAATGGACAAGTTTTCCTGTCTGACAACCGTGTGCAATGACAATTACCCAGGGAATTCTTCACCGCTTTGAATGTTCGGCACCGTCAAAGTTAGTAGAGGTAGTCACGAGGCACAATGACGCGCCTCAGCCTTACTTACTCACGTGCATCCAAGACTTACAAAACCGTCTTAAACCGTCCACATCTCCATGTCAACCCCACCGGGATCTCTTAACATGGGCCCCATGCCAGAACAACCACGGCGAGTATCCTACAAATG
This sequence comes from Lyophyllum semitale, assembly GCA_018851285.1. Classification (NCBI taxonomy): domain Eukaryota; kingdom Fungi; phylum Basidiomycota; class Agaricomycetes; order Agaricales; family Lyophyllaceae; genus Lyophyllum; species Lyophyllum semitale. The sequence goes on along the minus strand of JABCKH010007760.1, from coordinate 23,676 downwards.
TTATTCACCCGTGCCCGCTATCGATCACTCTACTTACTTCTGCATGGATCCATACAGTCTGTGCCAGCGATGCGGACGTCACTTTCGTCTCTTCCGATAACGTCCTCTTCCATATCCATCGCAAAAATCTAGAATTCAGTGCGACCGGGTTTCCGTCAGCCGAGTTTGACACACGCGGGGAGATCGTACCGCTCACCGAGGACGCGGCGACTCTCGAGCTCCTCTTCCAATATGTATATCCTCAACGTCACCCCAGCCTCGCAGGCATACCATCGTCCACATTAGTCCCGCTTGCCGAGGCCGCGAAAAAGTACCAAGTCTTCGCTGCTATGAACATCTGCCATCTTCGCATGAAGTGAGTACACGCGTCTTGCTTGATTTACGCTGACAGATATGTCTAATCATATCGTCGTTCCAGAAACTTACTTCCGAACCAAGCTGTCAAGATTTTCAATTACGCATCGAGACACGATTACGCCGAACTTTTAAGCGAAGCAGCACCATTCCTCCTCGACATCCCTCTGGACGAGATCGTCAAAACTCTCTCTGCACACTTGGTCATTCCCTGGGTATGTAGACTATCAACTTCCCACCGCTCTAGCTTAATTTCTTGCCAGGTCTGCTATCGGGAGGCTTGGAGCCGAGCTGCGTGGAAGGCAATAAGTACGCTGGAGCTGCAGACGAACTGGAACAACTGCAATATCTGTGACCGCGGTAAGCGCCCAATATTCACGTTACCTCAACCCAGTAAGCTTTTGATGAGCTGGGGGGAAAAACGGTCCCGAGCTTCTCTATATAAGCTGTTCACGACGGACAATGGACTTTCATCTTGTGCTCATGTAGAAAAAATAGCCCGCGTGCATCTGGAGAGGGAGCTCATCAAAGTTCCGGGCTTTGAAACGTTCTTGTAGAGTTCGAATCAGCCATGTACTAGTTAGTAGCGGGTCGGTTCTGACTCTCTCGTTGGATGTCGGAGGAAATGGATGAGTACGAGGCCTCCTATCTGATACCCGTGCGTTTCTCGTGTACGATGATCGTCAAAGAAAACAACGATCGTTCATATGCACTCCACAGGTATTATTTGCAACATTCTATAATATAACAACATTCCAAAATCATCAAAACACCGACCGAGTTCAACACATAGACAGAGAGAGCGGGAAGGAAACAGGGAAGAAGCGAAGGTAAGGAATGTGATGCGCCTCTCAAACGAGAGTACGTGAATATGGTATATATATATAAGAAACGAGGAGATTTTGTACAAGTATACGAGTATATATGCGGGGGCGGTATATCGAGGGGGGTTGGTTCACTAGTGATCAGGGATATCGCAAAGCCGGAGCGGAAAGAAATATGTGTATATCGTGCGTGCGCACGCGGGGCCCCGAGCTTTGCCAGGATCCACGGGAAGGTATTATTAATACGTGCGTGCGCGCGGGAAAGAAAAAATGAGAACAGAAAGGGCAACAGAATCAACAGGCGTGATCATCCCCATTATTCGCACAACAAAAGAAAAACACATACGCACGAGAGTATACGGCACGCATGGGGCAATAAACAAGAAAGAAGAGAAGAAAAAAAAAAAAGTCCTGCAAGGGCCGCTCGAGTCGTCTTTTCCCATAGAAGGTGGGGGGCGAGTTTTTGCTTCGATTTGCTTGCGGTGGGTATTGGGTATGGGGTGTATGCTATGATGGGTAGTAGGCGTCGTCATCCCATGATTCTGTATGGGGGAAGGGGGGTCAGCGATCCGATAAGAGAAGCGGAGACAGGAGGAGGGCAGTAGACTGCGGTAGATAAGAAAAGAAAAGGAGAGAAAAAACGCGCGTCGATTTGGGAGATGTGTTACGTGTTAGCGGAAGAAAACGGAAAACGGCAGCAAAAAAAAGATGGTGGCTTGGCGAATTGTGACGTCATGGTCAGGAGAAAGCCCTACCCGCTGCGCAGTGCGCACATTCGTAGACTTGACCCAAGACCAAAAGAAAGCGGGTGACTGGGAATGACCAAAAAGAAAAGGAGGGCTGTGACGTCACGGGCAGGACATAATGATCCGCCATGCGTATAAGTACGCAGCAACCAGCGAACCTGGGTCCAAGACCAAGAACCAAGCGAGCAACCGACGCCGACGAGTCATCCATACACCCGCATCCGATCATCCACCTCATCCTTGCCCATACAGATCAAGAAAACGACGGGCTCACCTTCAGTTATGCTTCTCCACGCAAGGAAGAGAACATCAACTGGACCGTCGATTCTCTGATTCGATGCCTACATTAAAAATCTCCGTCAACGCCAGGGGCCTAAAATCGAAGCCCTCAAACTCACCGTACAATGCAAATAAGAACCACGCCAACTGGCTAAGGACAAACAAAAACGCCGCCAACACATAAAGACCACAGAAGGAAGATAGGAGCAACACGGAGCGAAGAGCAGCGACCAAAAGGGCACGATGAAGAAAGAAAGCTCACCTTCAATTCTATTCCGCCATTCGGGGAGCAGGGCACCGGCCGGAGCGGTCTGACGACCACTGAAAAGGAAGGGCCATCGACTCTTTAATTGAAGGTCTGAGGAGAAGAGAATGGCGGCTAGCGTCAGGTACCAAAAACAAGCGACCCTTCGACTCACCGTGAGCGTTCTCACAATCTGGCTGGGTAAAAATTATAGCGTCGCAAGCACATAGAGCGTGGTCTAGACAATATAAGGGGGTTAACAGAGAGAATGACATTGACGCACCGAGCTGCTGATATTCCTAAAGGCATGTGGATATCTCAACAGTATCCCAAGTAGCGACCTGGCTGCAGATGGGTTATTTGGGTCGTGCAGAATACGTTAAAATACAACTCACCTTGCCTGTATACATGAGCCTCAAAAGTTGCAAGTCAAACATAATGGTTAATCAGGGAGGCTCGAGGTAAACGTCGACGTGCGCCGTCGCATGCCGGGTGACTAAACTTGGAGGAACTTGAAAAGTTCAGCCTGTGTGTTCGCCCGGGAATCGCATGGAAATTTGCACAAAGATAAGGGATGAGGAGCGTGCTAGGTTCAAGTTGGTTGTATTTGGCAACCGCTTGTAGTCACAAGAACCCGCATAAGTCGGGCCGACACGCAAATCTTTGTGCATTTTTTAGGCCCGTTCAAGTGGTACCACTCAGCATCGACATCGCTCGCCGACGCGTCAACAGTCAGTGAACCATAATACTGCACATATGATATTGAAATTTGAAAGAATGTCTGCATTTCGTTCTCCAGCCCCCCGTCGACCAATCGATCTCAAACACCGCACTGGGTTCCTTTTCTTAGCATAGCTACCTGTTTTATTCATTTCAACCTCCTCGTTTTCTTTATCCAGAGTCGTGGAAGTACACTATGTCTACCTCGCTCGATCGTCTTCATAACAAGGAGGGCTCCACGCCAGAACTATTACCGCAAGTATCCGACAAATGCGATTCGCCTCGCATGCCACTATTGTTCACTTCCTCATTCATCCAGTCTGTGCCAGCGACGCGGACATCATCTTCATTGCTTGTGTTCTATTCCATATCCATCGAAAAAACCTAGAAACCAATGCGACCGGTTTTCCGCCGGCCGAATTCGACACACGCGGGGAGATCGTGCCACTTGAGCTCCTTTTTCAATGCGTTTATCCACAGCGCCACCCCCCATCTCGGAGACGTTCCCTTCTCCACGTTTGCATTGCTCGCTGAGGCCGCAGAAAAGTATCAGGTCTATTCTGCAATAAGCATTTTTTATGTTCGTATGACCATGATCGAGATCGAGATTCCCGAAGCTAGACCAACACATGTATGAATCGTTCCCTTTATCTCTCCTTCGTGATCACACACAACTCTCCTCATTCCTCATTTTTCCAGCTGCTCACCCCTCCTCCTGTGATCGATCCGTTTCAGCTACTTCGCAGCACTGCGCACTCCACTATCGTCATAAAAACACCTGTTTTTCAGCTTGTTCATCGCCAGCCGTCGAGCGCCTAAAGCTTGTGCGCTGGATCAGAAATGGATGTCTGGCGGTTTACAAAATCGCTTCTGATGCGGCGCTTGAGAGCCCACCCGGGGATTCACTTGAAAGTTAACACAGCGAATTTTCGGCCGCTGTGAATGTTCGGCATTGTTCTATTAGGCCCCTTGTTGAAGTCAGTAGGTCTGGACGAGGCAGCCTCAAGGCGCAATCACTCACAGTTATAAGAGCTTCTCCGCCTTGTTTTCTTGTTACTTACCCACCATCCAGACTCCCAAAACCGTCTTGAACCATCCTCATCCCTATGTCTGTCCCACCGGAATCTCTTAACAAGGAAGCCAAGCAAAAGCAACTGCGGCGAGTATCCGAAAAATGTGATTCACCCATGCCCGCTATCAATCGCTGTGCTTACTTCTGCATGTAATCATCCAGTCTGTGCCAGCGATGCGGACGTCACCTTTGTATCCTTCGACAATGTTCTTTTCTATATCCACCGGCGAAATCTAGAGATAACTGCAGGGGCATTCCCACCCGCTGAATTCGATACACAAGGGGAAGAAGTACCGCTCACCGAGGATGCCGAGACTCTCGAATTCCTCTTCCAATATGTTTATCCACAGCGTCACCCTCATCTCGGAGACGTACCCATCTCCACGTTAGCACTGCTCGCCGAGGCCGCAGAAAAGTACCAAGTCTTTTCTGCGATGAGCCTCTGTTATGTTCGTATGAAGTGAGTAGGACACGCGTCTTGCTTGAATTGCACATCAGATACGACTCGGACTAATCATATTGTCGTTCCAGAAATACACTTCCAGAGCACGCTCTCGAGATCTTCAACTATGCATCTAGGCATGATTATACCGATATCTTAGGCGATGCTGCACCGGCTCTCCTCGATATCGCTCTGGATGAAATTGTGAAAAGACTCTCAACACGCTTGATCATTCCTTGGGTACGTAGGCAATCGACTTCCCTTAACTTCAGCTGAACTTCCTGCTAGGTCTGTTACCGGGAGGCCTGGAGCCGGGCGGCGCTCAAGGCAGTAGACTCGTTACCGGGGACTGAGTGCTATAGATGTGAAAAGGTAAACTCTCGAGCAGGTGATGTTCGGAAGGATTTGGGTGACAAAAGGTCCCGGGCAGCTCTGAAAGACGCAGGTTGCGACGACTCAGCTTTGGAGCGGGAGCTCAGCAAAGTCCCAGGTTTTGTTACGTTCCTGTAACGTTGCAATCGGGTAATAAATAGTTCGTTGAACGATCCCTGCGCAGAAAGCGGCAGAATGTACGATTTTTCCTATCCCAGACCCGTATGCAATGATAACCATCCCAGTGAAGTCTTCAGCGCTTCGAATGTTCGGTATTGTTCGATTAGACGCCTCGTCAAAATTAGTAGGTCTGCACGAGACAGCCACGAGGCGCAATCACCCACAGTTGTAAGAGGTTCTCCGTCGTTTTGCCTTAGCTTCCATTCTGGTTACTTACTCACCATTCAGACTCCAAAAGTCCGTCTTGACCCATTCCCATCTCCATGTCTAGCCCAACAGAATCTCTTAACATGGGCCCCATGCCAGAACCACCGCGGCGAGTATCCCATAAATGTTATTCAGCCCAGCCCCCCGCTATCGATCGCTATACTTACTTCTGCATGGATCTATCTAGTCTGTGCTAGTGATGCAGACGTGACCTTCGTCTCTTCCGATAACGTGCTCTTCCATATCCATCGCAAGAATCTAGAATTCGGTGCGACCGGGTTTCCGTCAGCCGAGTTTGACACACGCGGGGAGATCGTGCCGCTCACCGAGGACGCGGAGACTCTCGAGCTCCTCTTCCAATATATATATCCTCAACGTCACCCCAGCCTCGCAGGCATACCATCGTCTACATGCTGGCTGAGGCCGCGGAGAAGTATCAAGTCTTCGCTGCGATGAACATCTGCCATCTTCGCATGAAGTGAGTACACGTGTCTTGCTTGAATTGCACATCAGATGTGACTAATCATATCGTCGTTCCAGAATCTCACTTCCGGACCACGCTGTTGAGATCTTCAACTATGCATCGAGACACGATTACGTCGAACTTTTAGGCGACGCAGCACCATTCCTCCTCGATATCCCTTTGGACGAGATCGTCAAAACACTCTCTCCACACTTGATCATTCCCTGGGTAGGTATATTATCATCTTCCCACCGCTCTGGCTTAATTTCTTGCCAGGTCTGCTATCGGGAGGCTTGGAGCCGAGCTGCGTGGGAGGCAATACGCACGCAGACGAACTGGGATAGCTGCAGCAGCTGTGACCGCAGTATGCGCGCAGTACGCCCACATGAACCTAGTAAAATTTGGATGAGCTTGGGCGAGAAACGGTCCCGAGCTACTCTGCATAAGCTTTTCACGGCTTGCCTTCATGTAGCAAAGAAAGCCCGCGACCATCCGGACGAGGAGCTCAACAAAGTTCCAGGTTTTGATACCTTCTTGTAGAGTTCGAATCAGCCATGTACTAGTTAGTAGCGAGTCGGTTCGGGTACTCTGGTTTGATGCCGGAGGAAACGGATCATAGAGTACGAGTCCTCCTATCTGATACCCGTTTGTCGCTCGTGTGCGATGATCGTCAAAGAAAAAAGCAATCGTTCCATAAATCAGGGCTAACATATGCACTCCAGGTATTATTCGCAACATCTATAACAAAACAACATCCCAAACCCACCGAGACACCGACCGAGTTCAACACAGACAGAGAGCGCGGGAAGGAAAAAGGGAAGAAGAAAAGGTAACGAACGTGGTGCACCTCCTGAAACGGGAGTACGTGAAATATGGTATATATATATAAGAAACGAGGAGATCTTGTACAAGTATACGAGTATATATGCGGGGGGCGGGGCGGTATATCAGGAAGCCGTCCACCAGTGATCGTGCTACGGGGGGTATCGCGAAGCTGAAGTCGGAAAAACATATGTATGTATGCGTGCGTGCGCAGGCCGGGGCCCGAGGGTCGCCAGGATCCCAGGGACCCACGACGACGAGGAAAAAAAAAAAGAAGGAAAAGGTATTTACATGCGTGGAAAATAAACAAGGGGAAAGGAGAAGGACAACAATCTGTACATCGCCCCGCACAAGCTGGAAAACGGGGTGCGAGAAAGAAAAAAAACGGCACGAGGGAAGGACAAGAAACGAGTAACAAAAAAAAAGGGGGGGGAAAGGTCCTGCAAGGCCCGCTCGAGTCGTTATAGTCAACGTCAACATTCGTCACGAGTCGTCTCCGCCCCAGGGAGGGCGAGTTTTTGCTTCGATTTGCTTGCGGCGGGTGTATGCTATGATGGGTAATAGGCGTCGTCGTCCCATGATTCTGCGGGCGGGGAGCAGGGGGGTCAGCGATCAGCAAGAAGAGATGAGAAAGAGAGAAAGTGGAAAAGAGCGACTTTGGGATGTGACGTCATAGCGGAAGAAAACGGAAAACGACCACAGCGAGTGACGTCATAGCCAGGCAAGGTGCGCGCGCACACTCGTAGACTTGAGCCGGACGAACCGGGACTCAAGTGAGCCAACAACGCCGACGATCTCTTCATCCGCGATTCACGGACACTTCCAGATCAGGAGAAATGACGCTCACCTTCAGTTATACTCCGCCACGCAAGGAATAGGACGCCGACTGCCGCAGTCTCAAGAACCGTCGCTAAGAACGAGCCGTCGATCCTCTGATTTGATGCCTACAGGGAGGTCATCGGACTAACGTCAGACCCTTCGCTGCAATATAAAAGGAAAACCAAAACTCACCGTACAAAGCACCTTCCCCAACAAAAACCACGCCAGCTGGCTAAGGACAAACAAAAACGCCGCCAACGCATAAAACGCCATGGGCCGGTGCTCGTGCAGCACGCTCAGCACGATCCAGGCCATGAGCCCGAGGTACCCCACGATGCACACGAGCGGCCATATGGAGAGGACGACGAAGAGGGAGATGCTGCGGAGTGCGTCGGGCGGGTTGGAGGGCGCGCCGATGGTGGTGGTGACGCCGAGGCCGACGTCGAGTGCGAGGTAGGTTGAGACGCCGAATATGAGGAGGGCGAGGGTGTAGTATGGCTGTTAGAGGGATCAGCAAAGAAGGAAGGGAGGTGGGGAAGAAAGGGACGTACGACGAGACTGCTCCACGTGCCGTCTTCGACTACTTGTGTTGCGACTATAGCGTTCGCGAGGAGGGCCCAGAAGAGTGCTGCAACGAGGCCGGCGTGGAGTGCGGTGAGGACGACGAGCGCCGTGCCGCCCTGTTCGAGGAACGCGCCGGTAGTAATAGCGTTCAGCGGTAGACTAACCGCATACAGCCCCAACAACGTCCTCAGCTCCACCCTCCCCACCGCCGCTTTACGTCGATGCGCAAGCCACGTAAGGCCGAGAACCAGGATGAACGACAGCGCGCATGCGATGATGTTGGCTATGTTACCGAGGTGCGGGGAGGGCGGTGTTGAGGCGGGTGAGAATGTGGGAGCGATGAAGCAGGTGGGGTTGATACCGACGCCGGCGGTGCGGGGGTTGGAGGAGGGCCCGAGGAGGTAGGTGGTGTTGGAGGTGCGCTGCAGCTGCCGGTAGAAGAGATTGCACCATGGATAGGACGGTGTACTTCTGCACAGCGGCGCGAAGTCGCCGAAGCGGGTCATCGTGCGGTTGTGCGGTTGTGATGGAGGGAGAGGAGGATGCGGAAGGCGATGAGGAGGAGTGGTTGAAAGGAATGTTGCAAACACGTGGGGATTGATCGATTCGATCGTTTCCAAATTCCCATTGTTGTCATCGTTATCGCCCGGCCCGGCGGCTGCACATTGTTCTCTTGGCTTGGCGCGGTTCAGCACCACCTGAACTTCGACTTTCCTCCACAACTCACTCCAAGGCGGAAATTAATCAGTGATCACGATGATACTAAAGTACGTAGGGTATTGCCTTCATTTCCCTACAACACCGAAACCTTGGAATGATAACGAGCATAACGACTATGCGGGAAACCAGCCGCTGATACGATCAAGCCTGCGGACGGTTCCTGAAAGGCCCTGATAGCCATGGTTTCCTAGCAATCCCGTCATAGGTACCGTTACAGTCCTGAAGCCCGTGAAAAGTCGGTCAACCCCGATTGAGCACAAACAAGCGCTGAAAACACTTCCATTGTGCTCATTTTAGCTCGCTGCGGCTCATTCTATCGGCACGCCCTCATCTCTACTCTACGGTCTGAAAACGTCCGTCATATCGTGGCAGCTTCAACTATCACGACAGAATCAATCATCTCCCACCGGACCATCATGATCATGATACTAAAGTAAGTACGCAGGATGTTCTTCATTCCTGCCTTCATTAATTCCCTTCTGACGAACGGCACCGAAGGCTTGAGCATAACGACCCAGCCACAACGATCGATGGTTTAATGAATCGTTGGTGTTCAATGAAATGGACCGTTCGACGTCAATTACACACATGTGGGCCGAAGTGGCAGCACTGGCACCGCTTTTGCCCGCTACGCCCGCAATACTAGTGCTCCTCTCCCTCCGGGTTTCACGCGTCGCGATGGTGCCCATCCCTCACCTCTCACGAAGCCGCCTTGTATCCAACCGATCAGTCCGCCCAACCGCAATACAAAAACCTCACATGCACGCTAATCAACGGCCTCGGTGGCGAAATTGATTTAACGCGCCCGCACTCCGTCACAAGCCTATTGTGCGTGAGATCCCTGTTCGACCCAGGGCGGGGCCACTGCTGACCCATGAGTTCGTCTTTTTCTATTACTTGCGCACTGCGCACAGCCATGGCCACCGAACGGAGCTACAGTGCTAAGATCTCACGGTGTACCCGGTAACACGCTCGAAGGGCTTGTGCAATATTCATCTCTGCGGAAGAACCCCTGTTCGACCCAGGGGTGAGTTCGATTATAGCGTGTGGCGAAAACAGATCTTCTGCCCACCATGCAGCGCGCCCGTGCCAGAGTTGGCGTGTCTCGCGCAATCTTTTTGGTCTTCCATGGTTCGTGCGTGTAATCTTCAATTAGGGGACAATCACTATCAACACCACCCCATTGGTATGTGTATCATTTGAACGAAGAGGTAATTAATCTGACGTTATTCTCGACCGCAGAAGAAGCGATCAATTTATCATGCCAGCTGGTGTGTTTGGGCTTTGGCTCTACAACGTCCCCGCATACATTCGTTAACATCCGATCGTCAGAGCTCTTGAAGCGCAAACAGAAGCAAACCAGAAGAACTTAATCATCCCAGAACCATTCAGACTCTTTTGATTGCTCAGTCACCGACTATGCGCCCCTCAGTCGACGTTCAATCGCTCCGGAAACATAACAGTATGCTGTACTCTCTTCCGGTGCCGTCTTCGACTCGCTGGATCTTTCACGATGGGTATAGATGTCGAACTTTCGCATCGGCCCGCATGTTGTTTCAATCCTTCTTAGATAAAATCAACTTTCATCCGTTGCGTGAGACATTCCCTACCCAGTCCACGCCCACCCGCATTGGTTCTCAGGCTCTTCGCTTTTTTCTTTCTTTCGCCCAAAGGATTCCGGTGAGACTTAGGGTGCATCAGAGGTCAAGGTAGGTCGAGGTCGCATGGTATGATTAGTTGTTTTTTTTGCTTATATATATGCATCTCCGTCTTCAGGACCGCCTCCAGCATCTACTACCACTTCCGTTACAGCAAGATCTCGCCGACGCCCGCGTATTCCACGCGAAATTAGAGGTGGAAAGCTATAACTTCGGGGGCGGTTATCGCCCTTGTCATTTCCCATTCTTGCTATTGTTATCGCTCGGCCCGGCGGCTGTACATTACTTTTCGGCCTTGGCACGGCTCATGCTTCAAGACAGAATCAATCGTCGTCATGGTACTGAAGTACGTAGGATAACTCCCTACAGCACCGAAAGCTTAGGATAATAACGAGCATAAGGAACACGGCTGATACCATCAAGCCTGCGGACGGTGCTGGAAGCCATGGTTTTCCGTCATGGAGTAAAGTCTTTTTGAACTAGTCTTCCCCATCATTTGGTAACATCATCGTGGGTATAGGCGCAGCCGTCAACACCACATCTCCTCTTCCAGTAGAGCAGATCCACGAATGCATCTTGCAACTACCCTACACGGTACACACTCCATACACATTACAAGAACCTTTCAAACGGAGGCACCCACCAAAGCGTGTCCTCAAGCATTCCGCGTACAAGCTCACAAATTTGCCTACAATGCATAGCACCCGCTACCGCTGCGTAGGACCTCCTCTCCCCCAAGTACCACCACAGCTCGCGGGGCCGCATAGTTGTCCTCCCTCCCACGTTGCAATGCCTGCATTCGGGGTGGTTCCCCAAGTTGGTCGTTGTGTATGTGTCTGGAAGAGTCTTTATTGCCTTGTGCAGCGCGCGGCTCCATGTTTCCCGGTAGCGGACCTTGGGGTGGGGGTGGTCAGCACTGGGCGTGAGCGGGAATGGAGGATGTTGAAGTGTACCCAGGGAATGACTAGGTTTGGATTGAGGATCTGCACTACCGCGTCCAGCGGGATGTCGAGCATGTGCGGTATAACCGCCCCCATGATGTCTTTATGACCGTGCCTGCACGCGTAGTTGAACAACTCCACAGGATGTTGCCCAATCATCTGTCTGCAATAACAGTCATCGATGGTAAGTCCTACTCAATTCGATAAACAACCGCATGCAACTCACTCCATCCGGACTTTACAAATCGTCATCGCAGAAAAGATCTCATATTTCTCCGCAGCCTCAGCGAGCGGCGCCAACACCTCGAACGGCGTGTTCTTAAGATCAGGATGGTTCTGGAGGTACACATACTGGAACAACAGCTCGAGCGTCACGGCGTCCTCGGTGAGCGGCACCGCCTCCCCGAGTGTCGCGAATTCACAGGGCGGGAATGCTGTGGCGTGCATTTCGAGGTTCCGACGGTGGAGGTGGAACAGGACGTTGTCGCCAGATACGAATGTGACGTCCGCATCGCTGGCGTGGACTGGATGAAGTGGTCTGGTCTGAGGAGGGCTATACATATATGGTTTCGAGGGAAGTTTACTTACATCTTCCTGACGTCTTCTGCGGCGTTCGGGAGTCGGTGTCCCCGTCTTGCTTGAGAGACATAGTAGTACTGATGGAGAGGTTGAATGCGAGGAGGTGGAGGAGGGTTTATTTTTTATACTGACGCGGTCTATCCGAGAACAATCAGTCCGTCGTTGACTCTATAGTTACATATCTATCTACGCAGCTAATTGTATCCGACAATAACACCCGAGAAGTTGTTGCCAGAATCGGATATCTCCGAGATGCAGGGAGGGCGGGGAAGGAACGGGTGAAAATGTTAAAGCTACGAAGCAGGTGGGGTTTATGGCGACGCCGAAGTGGGTCATCGTGCGGTTGAGTGTGACGAGGGACGGAGGCGGGGGAGGGCGGGGAGGGCGATGATGGGGAGCTTGGAAGGATTGTTGCAAACACGTGATTGATCTTATCGCTCAACATTGTTCTCCTTATTCTGTTCAGCACCCGTCTCTGAACTTGAAACCTGTCGACATGCCCTCACCTCCCAAAAATGTCGTCATATCATTGCCACTTCAAATTGTCAAGACAGACTCAAAATCATCATCATCATACTAAAGTACGCAGGATCGTCTTCACTGGTCTTGCCTTCATTGATTCCCTTCAGACGTACGGCACCGAAGACCTAAGCTTGGGATCATAACGAGCATAACGACGCACAACGATTGATCTTTGGTGTGCGATGAACAAGCCGTAATACATATGTCAACACATCCACGTCGGTTTCCACAAACTCGAAATCCTAGGTACATATAAGGATCTCGGTGCCGTTGTTGTGGTCTGCAGCTCTCTAAAAGGTGAATATCTAGCCCGATCTACAGAACGAAATTGGCGAGTTGTCCTAGTTCCTGGTTCGTATCCATTCTGATATTCTCGTCTTAGGGCTTAAGCGCCAAATTGTAGCGATCACGCTCCTATCGTTTTCTAGCCATGCTCACACCAGAGATGTACACTGACACCCATGGATCCCCTGGGCGTAACATTAGGCTTGGCCATTTCATTCGAGGAGGAGCGGTGCCGCGGCGCTCAATATATCTCCATGCCGTGCTTGTACGCTGTACCACGTGTTCCGTGAGTACCATAAAGTCTCAATACTCCTTCCCCCGATGAATGTACTCAGTCACTCACCCGATATGGATCCTACAGATATCCATGGGATAAAAATCCTCAGGCCCATACTTCAGCGAGCAGTGATATCAGGCTCTCGAACGGCGCGCGCCTCAGGTCGGGGTAAATGTGATGTGACCGAAGCTCGCGTTTTCGGTGAGCGGATCCACCGCGGGGTCGCTGGGTGATAACGCACCCGCCTGTAGAGATTCATCCGGGTTCCAGACGTGGAACAGGACTAATGTTCGCGTGTTCTACCCCGGACTGGAAGTCGTGATGAGTTACTGAGGGCTCAAAACCGGGAAGTGGGCTCTTACATTGTAACGGAGGTCTGCTGCCGTGGTTTTTAGTTGGCATCTTCGTCTGATTTTATAACAGGCGAGGTCCGAGTGGATGTTATAACGCACCGTGCCAAAGTTGGCATGTTACTCGCACAATTCCTTTTCGTCTTAACATGGCCTGGGCGCGTAATCTTCATCTACCGGGGTCGACGGTGGATACCACAGTATGTCGTTATCCCATCGCTGTTAACGTGTATAAATTGAACGAAGAGGTGATTAATCTAACATTATTCTCGACTGCAGAAAGGGCGATCAAGGGCTACGGACGGGTCCCATCGCGATGGAAGGAAAGCGTCATGGCATAAATTTGAAAGCAATCAGACCAGAGCGCGCGGGACTGGATGTTTCCGTTCTGCTCATGCTACAACTTTGCATTTGGGGTGGTTGCTTTTATTGTGTTGAATGGATCTGGCAGCGCTGTTCAATCTAGGTCACCACCACCACAGTATGACGATATCACATCGCTGGTACGTTCGTATCATTTGAGGGAAGACGTAGTCAATCTGACATTATTCTGGACTGCAGAAGGAGAGATCGAGGGTGTGGGCGGTCTCAGAGTCGATGATCATGGGGCGGCGAGTAAGCATAGTTTTCCTGACCTTGTCTTACCCATCTGTTGATATCTGGTCAGCACGCTGTAACCATCGTTTGTACTATTGTACCGGGATCATAACTGACTAACATAGATACCACCATACATCACGGCTTTGGCTTGAATGATCTACGAATTATCTCCCAACCACTCTCTCGCGGCAAGCCTTCAGGAAACGTGAATTTACTGCATGTGCAGCACTGCCCATGACAGCTTGTATTAGGGCCCTACACAGTCCAGATGCGCTACAAGAACGTTTCAAACCAAGGAACGCACTCAAGATGCGCGTCAAGCCTCAGACGGACAATCTCCCAGACATGCCTGCAATCCCACGCCGCATATATAGCCTCCACCGCCGCCCGGGACCTCCTATCTCCCAAGTACGACTAGAGTGTCCGGGACTGGATGTGCCCCGTCCTGCTCATGCTGCAATTCATGCATTCGGGGTGATTGGCCCTGCTCGTGCTGAATGGATCTGGCCGCGCTGTCATCGATGTGTGCAGCGCTCGGCTCCAGGCTTCCCGGTAGCGGACCTGTGGATGATGTGTTCAGCAAGGGGTATAAGTGGGGGATAATGGACGTGATGTATACCCAGGGAACGACTAGGTTTAGATCGAGGGTCAGCACTATTTCGTCCAGCGGGATGTCGAGGAGATACGGCACGGCCGCCGCTCGGATTTCTTTATGACCGTGCCTGCATGCGTAGTTAAATAACTCCACAGGGTGATCCTGAATCATGCTTCTGCAATAATAGTATCGATGTAGCTCCAGTCCATTCAAGCTAAGCGCGTGAACTCACTCCATGCGGACCTTACAGATAGTCATAGCGGAAAAGATCTCGTATTTCTCCGCAGCCTCAGCAAGCGGCGCCAAGATCTCGAAGGGCGTATTCTTGAGGTCAGGATGGTGCTGGGGGTATATGTACTGGAAGAGGAGCTCGAGCGTGGTGGCGTTCTCAGTGAGCGGCACTGCCTCCCCTAGTGTATCGAATTCGCCTGGCGGGAAGGCCGTCGCGTGTGTTTCGAGGTTCCTCCTATGGATGTGGAACAGGACATTGTCGCGAGATACGAATATGACGTCCGCATCGCCTGCACGGACTGGATGAATGTCGCGGTAAGTGTGTGAGCTTTGAGCTATAGATTTCAGGAAGGTGGAGTTACATTTTTCTGATGTCTGCTGCGCCGTGTTGGACTTGATGTCCTGGCCTTGCGTTAGAGACATACTGAACTCGAGATGGATGTGTAGAGATAATGAATGCGGGGTAAGCGCGCGAAGAAGCTCTTGCCAGAATCGGCAGTACCTCGTGACTGCCTCGTGTGTACAGAAGTTCAATCTGTGTTTCTACGGACATCGCGGACGTCAATGTCTGTATGATGTGTGACGTTCAACAGGTCTATTCAAGATATCCGTATAGGTACTCTACGTGACCCGAAATTATGGAGATAGTAGATCATGCAACCGCGCGATGCAACGCTACAAGAAGGTATTGAAACTTGGCACTTTCTCGAGGTCCGCCTCCACGCGTTCACGGAGTGTCTCCTGACGATGCCCACAATCGAGTGAAGCATCCGCAAAAAGCTCTTCCAAAGCTTCCGGGGACCTTCTCTCACCCAAACGTGCCCAAAGGGTGGAGGAGTCCATACGGTCGTACCCCACCGTTCCGCAACAAATTTTGCAGAAAGCTTCGCCGCGCGCGTTCTTAATGTCGAAGGTGACCGAATCAAACGCGGCCTGGCTCCACGCCTGCTGATAACGGACCTAGCAATCGTTTCAGCTCTAACAACGTGTGAGCATGGCACTAGAGTCATACCCAAGAAACGGCTAGTGCTGGAGACTCGAGAGCCATCACGGTTTCATCCAGAGGGCTGTCGAGCAGAGACAGCGATGCGGTGTCTAAAAGCTCATTGTAACCGTGCTTGAAAGCGTAGTTGACTACCTCGATAGCGTGATCTGGAAGGTCGAGTCTGAAACAAAGTTCTTTGACGCCGTTCTAATATGGTGTGGAAAAAAGACACTCACTGCATACGAAACCTACAGGCGCTCATTGCGGGAAATACCTTGTACGTTTCCGCGGCCCCAGTAAGCGCCGCGAGGATTTCGAAAGGAGTATCTTCTAAGTCTGGATGGCGCTGGGGATAGATATACTGAAATAGGAGCTCGAGCGTTGTGGCGAATTCGGTGAGCTGCACGACCTCCCGGCGAGTGTCCAATTTGGCCGGCGGGAATGCGGCTGCAGTTATCTGTAGATTTCTCCAGTGGAACATTGTCAGATGAAACAAAGGTGATGTCTGCATCCTTTGCGTTGACTGGGGGGATAATCGTAGACGTCAGCAGGTTCAATGTGAATAGTTTTACATGAATCAATTACATTTGTCGGATACCTTGCGTGAGTCGCTACCAAGGAGTTTCGAAGCCATAGATATGGTCAGAGTTCAGTTCAAGTTGTAGACCCCTAAAAATGGGGCTGAAACTTTTGAAACTAGCTCGTAACTAGCCCGGAATCACGCGCCGCGTCAGATTCAGAATGTAGCTGGAAAGGAGAGACAGCAAACATCGTAGTATTCAAAGACGGGTTACGTCTCTTGGTATCAGGAACTGAGATGGAGTTAATACAAGAGTCCGTCGAAAATATTGGCCTATAAGAAGTCGTCGAAGCATGGGGCGTTTCTGAGTGCGTCACCTAACCTCGTGCGGAGAACTGCCTTTGACTGGGCACCATGGGAGCAAGGAAAGATTACGTTCTCGCAAGACCCCTCCATCGCGACGAGAGACCTCTTCTCGCCCAAATTCTCCAAGATCTGGGCAAATATCAGGAGATGCGACCCAACCGAACATGAGGTGCCACATTGTCTGCAGCGCAGTTGATTTCCAGACATGTAGTACGGCTCTGGTAGCCCTTTTATCGCTTCGAATGCCATCCGAGTCCAAGATTTCCAATAACAAACCTAAGGGTATGTTTAGCGGACAATGTCAACAAAACGATCATGCATATTACCCAGGGGACCACTAGACGTGGAGAGAGCGTTGCCACGATTTCCTCCAATGGAATATCAAGAAGAAACGGCGCCGCTACACCCAAAATGTCGTCGTAACCATGTTTTGATGCGTAGTTGAATATCTCGACAGGGTGACCCGGAACGATTTGTCTGAAAAATCAAGTTTATTTTCTTTTAACACTCGGAAAGAACATGTTTAGTAACTTCATACGCATCTTGCATACCTCCATCGCAGAGAAGATCTCGTACTTCTCTGCAGCTTCGGAAAGCGGAGCCAGGTCTTCAAAAGGCATGAATTCGATTACCGGGCGGCGTTGAGGGTATACGTATTGGAAGAGAAGCTCGAGTGTTGAAGAATGTTCGGTGAGTGGCACTTGCTCTCCACGCGTCTCGAATTCAGCCGACGGGAATGCTGTCGCATTAGATTCAAGGTTCTTTCGGTGGACATAAAATAGGACGTCGT
Source organism: Lyophyllum semitale (assembly GCA_018851285.1). Lineage (NCBI taxonomy): Eukaryota > Fungi > Basidiomycota > Agaricomycetes > Agaricales > Lyophyllaceae > Lyophyllum > Lyophyllum semitale. Next base: position 6,149 of record JABCKH010007760.1, on the reverse strand, counting down.
CAGAGGATACGAAAATCACATCCGCATCTTCTGCAGACTAGATAAACGCAGATTTCAACAACAATCAGTTGTGCTTATCACGATTGATCAACAACTGCTCACATCACATTTTTTGGATACCAGCTGTGAAGGTTTGGCCTCGGCGCTAGCGTTCGATTCGTTGGACATATAGGTGGTTGAACTTGATGTGGTCGAAGCAAACGAGCGTGTGCACTGTGGGCCTTGCCGATGCCAAAGCCTCGAGGCTGGGCCACATGGAGTTGTTAAGGCCGAGTGCATCCGCCAAACAAGTTTGCCTGGAAGGATTTGCCAAACAACGCTTCATATTCCAATGGCAACAAGAGCTTCACACTCCGGTCGACGCTTTTATCGAAACACTCTCATTCGATCATTTTTGGCTCACTCCAGCAGTCAATCAATTAATAACTCCCCACACCCGGACGACATGAGCTCAGTGGGCTATCAGATGGCATTGCTATCAATAATCAGGCATAATAGAGGCATGGCCGTGAGGACGGCACGACTTCTGGAATCTGTCCGTACATCAAGGTGCCTTGCCTTTCCAGTCATGCGAATTTTGCTGCTCATTTCTTGTAACGATAGTTCGTAGAACAGTGTCCTGACAGTCAAAGTTCCATCCCACCCCAGACGGCCTGTACACATGATAGGGCTATTTTCGACAGAGTTGTGAGTTCGCCCTTCCTCCTTCCCGTATTGGTCCTCATTGATACGCGTGCTCCTTAGCATCTCGATGAGTCTGGTTTAGAGCTTTTCGCCCCATCAAGAGTCTTTTTTGACGTTCCAAACAAAGTACGCACTTTACATTTATTTCGCGCGTGTCGCATTGCTCATCTTCAACTACACTATTTCGCAGCTATCAGTACGCATGAGTCACGGTGTTTGTAGGTTTCAGGAAAGGGTGCGATCGTGTTCGATTTCTCGGCCGCGCTATCGTACTCATTTCTTATTCGGCCAGGTTCAAGTCGACGTACGATACATAGTCTCCGTCAAGAGTGCGGACAGATGGCCGTCTAACCTTCTTTATGAAAAAAATTGTACGTCGTCTCCTTCTACCCCGTCGTTCCCATTATTTCAATAGTTGTATGACCTATCGACTTCATTTCTCCGTCGTCTTTCGCGAAGGCTTTTCGACGTTCAATGTCACAACGTATCGGGGCATTTCGCTCGTCTTGAACGACCGTTGTTTTCTAATAAACGATGAAATGCATTCCCTCCAGCTGATCGTGATCAGCGGCGCCTCGAACAGCAGCATAGTTCTGCGGCTGTAGTGATGAAATCCGCAGTTGTCTTCCGCGCTCTCCGAAACTCAGGTCTACGTCGATCTACTGTCACTAATGCGAAATCTATACAACAGAACCTCTCGAACAGTAGCGATTGCGCAACATTACAGCCTGGCGCTTCGAATGGCGATGCTAGAAATTATTTTACAGCATTACCTACACCACACGCACCCCCCGCCGTGGTGTTATGTATCCCAACCCTTTTGGCTTTTCAGATTGGAACTGTCCCATTGTACGTGACGTGTACGTTACTTCAGACGAATGAGAGTGAATTATCACAAGTCACTCATAGGGAGCGCGCTGGGGCCAGCGTGATTCCGTCGTGGAGGTAGAATGAGACGTCGGAGGACATCTTCTGTATAGACTGTATAAACGCGGACGTTAGTAACTTGCTGCGACGGTTCGGAATCGATGTTACCATCCTCGACATAGTAGTTTGAAAGCGGTACGTGAATTTTACCTATCTGCGCCCCCAATTTCAACGCCTCTCGAATCCATGATAGCGCCGAAGTACAGTTCTACAAGAAGGTGTAAAATTCTGGGACTGTTTTGAGCTCCTCCTCCAATCTCGCGCATAGTGCGTCCTTCGTGACATGTGGCACAAAACGACGGTATGTTCGTATATAGTTCCTTCAGACTCCGGGACCGTTTCTCACACAAACTCACCCAACTCTTAGAAGCGTGGAAGTAGCCGTTCGTCACGGCACCGCTGCAATGTCGGCAGTATGCTTGCTCGAAAATCACGTACCATGGCTCTGGCAGAGAGGTTACGCACTTGCATGCTGCCCGGCTCCAATATTCCCGATAACGGACCTAATAGTATGTTTAGCTGTAACCATCACTCGAAACAAGATAATAAATGTGTACCCCAAGGAACAACTAGTTCTAGAGAAAGCGTCGCCACAACGTCGTCCAAAGGTATATCGAGAAGAACCGGTGCTGCGATGCTGAAATTTTCGGGATAGCTGTGCTTTGACGCGTAGTTGAATAGTTCAATCGGATGGTCTGGAAGTACGTTCCTAGAAAGCGAAAATATTTCGTCACTTCTAACAAACATTGGATCAGCGTACTCACTTCATACGAATATAAGTGATGTTTATCGCAGAGAAAACCTTATACTTCTCTGCCGCTTCAGCGAGAGGTGCCAATGTCTCGAACGGGGTGTCGGCAAGGTTAGGTTGACGTTGGGGGTAAATGTGTTGGAACAGAAGCTCCAGTAGTTCCGCAGTCTCAGTGAGTGGCACCATCTCTCCACATGTATCAAATTCGGCTGGTGGAAAAGCCGCAGCATGCGTTTCGAGGTTCTTCCGATGGATGTGGAAGAGGACGTTATCAGAGGATACAAATGTAACGTCCGCATCTCCAGTATGGACTAAGTTGATCTAGGGGTTAGCAATCAAATCTATCTACGACGTGGGGGTGGCAGGCTCGCGTTACAATGCTCGACATTTTGGATGTTGAGTTAAGGGGCTGAGTTTCGGCCGAGTGTGGCACAGTTGTTATATTTACAGGTACTTGCCAAATAACACCCACTGAACCTTTTCGGACGCTGCTCTCAACATTGGTCCCTTATTTTCCATCGGCAGACTCTGCTTTGAACAATCGTCGCTGGCCCAATAAGGTTTCTACCTTCGAAGGCCATAGAATCTACCCAAAAAATCAGGTTCGTGAAGCAAAATGAACGCGCTCATCCTGGCCTGGAACACAAGCCGTGAACCTGCCCCGATAATCCCTTTCTTCCAGCAAGTAATTCCCTCTCTTACCATTCGAATTACAACTCATTCGATCCCTTCCTTCAGCCCTTGAAACTGAAGCACAGAATCGAAACCGAAGAGCTTGCATACGCCCTGAATCCCGTCCCACACCCACCCAGATTCTCTTCTCGTGCTCGATATAGCAGTACGTTCTTTATCTGTATCGTCACCACGTGATCTGATCGTTGTATAGCCCGTTGCGGCTGCTGACATCCTTCATGGTCGAGAACTGCGACGGAAAGGTGGACCGCAATGCTGCTTTCTCAGGCTGGGAGTCGGCGCTAACGATCAAGGGAGCGGGTGGATTCGGGTGATCCTGAGGAAGACTGTAACGGCGTTTGAGGTCTGTCTCGGGTCTTGACCTCGCTTACTTTCATCTGGAGCTTCGACTGACGTGTAGCTGTTTGGAATTGGATAGGTCACCCCCTCCCCGCCCTCCCCCGCACCTACGCAACATAGCGAGCGTCATCGTATGCGGGCTGTGTTTCATCCTTGTTCTGGGCCTTACGTGGCTCGCACTTCGCCGAAAGGCGGCGGTGGCGAGGGTGGAGCTGAGGACGTTGCTGGGGTTGTATGCGGTTAGTCTACCGCTGAATGCTATCACCAACGGCGCGTTCCTGGAACAGGGCAGTACGACGCTCGTCGTCCTCATCGCACTCCACGCCGGCCTCGTTGCAGCGCTCTTCTGAGCTCTCCTCGTCGTACGTCCCTTTCCTTCCCCGCCTTCCTTCCTTCCTGTGCTGATTCCTCCAATAGCCATACTGCACCCTCGGCCTTGGCGTCACCACCATCATCGGCGCCCCCCCGACCCACCTGACGCCCTCCCTCTTCGTCATCCTGTGCATATGGCCGCTCGTGTGCATCGTGGGGTATCTCGGGGCGTGTATCGTGCTGCGCGAGCACCGGCCTATGGTGTTCTATGCGCTCGCGGGGATTTGGTGTGTGCTTATCCAGCTGGCCTGGTTGTTGTTGTTGGGACAGGTGCTTTGTACGGTGAGTCGTGGTTTCGTTTTATCTTGAGGCGAAGAGTCTAACTCTGATCCTCCGACCCTCGTAGGCATCAAATCAGAGAATCAAAAACTCGTTTTTTGCGTGGCGTAGCGTAACTGAAGGTGAGCCTTCGTTGTCCTGATCTAGAACCGGGGATGGGGATGTGTCCGCAATTTACGGACGGATGGCTTGTCCGCGTGGGTTGCTCACTCGGTGCCTGGTCTTGGTCCCGGGTTCGCTCGTACCTGCGTACTGGTGCGCGGGGCGGATCCTGTAACGTCACAGCCCGTCGTTTTCGTTTTTGGTCGACCTGTTTTCTTCCGCCGTGACGTCACACATCTCCCAGCGTTCTTTCCTCTCCTCTCCTCTCCTCTCCTTTTCTTTTCTACCGCTCTCCTCCCATCTCCTCTTCGCTTCTCTTATCGGATCGCTGACGCACCCTTCTTCCCCCGCCCCAGAATCATGGGACGATGGTGCCTACTACCTCTCATGGCATGGACCGAATGGGACCCCGATCGGAACTGCACCCCATACCTGGGGCAAAAGCCCGCCCCCACCTTCTGTGGGCAGGGACGACTCGAGCGGGCCTTGCAGGACCATTTTCTTTCTTTCTTTCTTTCTTGTTCCCTTCGCATGAGGTATACTTTTTTTTTCTTTTTGTCGGCCCATTTGTGCGGAGCGCGACAGATTGTTGTCTTTTCCGCGCACGCACGCATTTTTTTTTTCTTGTTGTCGTGGTCTCCCGGATCGTGGCAACCACCTGCTCGCACGATATATACATGGTTTTTACGCTTCAGCTTCGCGATACCCCCCATACAGCTTGATCACTGGTGGACGGCTTCCAGATATACCGCCCCTCCTGCATATATACTCTTATACTTGTACAAAATCTCCTCGTTTCTTATATATATATACTATATTCACGTACTCTCGTTTCGGGAGGCGCATCCCGTTCGTTACCTTTCTCTTCTATTTTCCCTTTTTTTTTTGTCGCGGTTCTCTCCCGCTCTCTCTGTGTGTTGAACTTGGAGGTGTCGGAATGTTGTTTTGTTATAGATGTTGCAAATATTAAATAATACCTGTTGAGTTCTTGAACGGATCACTTCATGTTCTGATAACCTACCCTGGTCCATCCAAGCTTCCAAGGCCATCCGACGCTCGATGTCAAATCTTTCCCACTGAGCGACAAGATCTTCTGGCGGGAAAGGTATTTTCTTCGGTAGATTAATTTCGCTGAGCCGTTAAGTCGTAGATGCCCCATACCTTGAGCCATTCCAAGATCAACGGGCCCGTACTAATGCAGTCGGCTCTGTAGAATTAATCATTTGACATAGAAGCACTGTCAAACCAGATAGGCTGCTCATGCCAGCCACGCGACTCAAATTTATCCAGGATGCTAGCAATGGAGTGACACAAGTTTTGGGAATCAAACGACCTGGTGATATTGTTAAAAATGCAGCTTCGCGAGAGGCGTCCTTACTAACTGCCACTGTCCATTTTGTTCCGTGTCAGAGGTTTCCCGGAAAGCAAGCAACTCCGAGTTCTCTCGGAACAACAACTGGTCTCCAATAGTCCCGTCCTCTCCAATATTCCTAAGGAGGAAAAGCACATCTAGATTCCCTGGAGGTGTCCGAGAGACATGTCCTGCCCATACAATTCTAGAATACACATAGCGCTTAATAGTCACGAAAATCCTGCCAAAGTATACTTAGTAGCGTAGAATCATACTGAAGTAGTAGAACGTGATACGGACTGACGGTTCCCGACTTTATCATCGATCCATTGCGCCGGTGGAAATTGCAATATGGCAAGACATCGTCCTACTATGGAGATGTGAATAGTTGCGATGCGGATGTGACAATAGTTGCTCGAGGGTTAGGGTTAGGGAGGATGAACACACGCGCCGAAGGTGCGGGTGTGGATAAACAACTATGAGAGTTGTTGCGAAACAAAGCAACAGGTGTGGGGAAATCCCAGCACCGACCTGTTTCGCTTTTATGCTCTTCAGGCTTTGTTTACTAATCAGATTCACACGGACCAGATCAAAAAACTTTTTGTCTGGTGGCACATGTTACTGTCATGGTTGCGAAGCAACCATCATTAC
>JABCKH010007759.1:4082-33856 GCA_018851285.1 Lyophyllum semitale | reverse complement strand
GTTTTGAGGTCAGGAACTCGGTCGCAGGAGTAGTCGGAGGGTTCGTTGGTGATGTATTTGTTCGCGGTGTAGATTTGTCGGGCGTCGATGTTTTCGAGCCAGTCGTTCCAGTGGTCTTGCTGAGTTTCTTTGATTTTGGCCTTCATAACGTGCGAGAGGCGGGTGTGTTCGGCTTTTGAGGGGTGGTTTGGGACGAAACGGAATCTATAAGATTGGTTACTGGCGCGGCTTCGTAGTTTCTTGATTTCTTTGATCTCGTGGTTCCACCAGCGTTTGGAGAAGGCGCATGGTTTCTTCATCGGTACTATCGTGTCGTCGTTGATGGTTTCCTGGATGATGGACGTTAGTAACTTGACCTTTGCGTGAAAGTCTGCTTTTGTGGTGATGCGGGTGGCCGGGGATCTGGTGCGCAGTTTGTCGCTGAGGGCTGCGTCGAAGGTGTTCCAGTCTATGTCGCGGAAGTCTTTGCGGGGAGGAGATGTGGTGCGGGCGATTGGGAGTTCGAGTTCAGTGGCGATGGGGAGGTGGTCGGTTACCGGGGGGCGGAGGTGGGGGAGTACCTGGCAGGAAATAAGTGGGTCAGTTTCATTGTGAGAGCGCCAGACGTTGTCCGGGCGGGTCCATCGGCCGCCCGCTGTCTCGAGGGTATGTTCTTCTGGTGGGAGTGCCAGGTCCATGTCGTAGTCGCGTAGAAGGGAGAGCAGGGGTTGAATCTTGTCTTCTGAGGAGTTGAGGTGTCGGTTGTCGGGGCTTTCCCAGAGTGGATGGTGCCTGTTGAAGTCGCCTAGCCAGATCATGTGGTCTCGTTGGGATGGTCGAGCGAGGTGGAGGGAGGAGGAGAGGAAGGTGCGGAGGGTCGTGGTGCTGTCGTTGTGGGTGCAGTCGTTGTAGACGTTGAATACTGAGAGGTGGCCGAAGTTGCCGTTGAAGCGGACAGCGGTGATATCGGAGCTGGGTAGCTCAAGGGGGGTGTATGCGTCGGTGGATATGTTGGCGTTGATGAGGAGGACCGACCGGGAGCGGGGGTTGCCGTCATGGTAGTGGGGTGATGGATATCGTACGGTCCAGAATGGAGAGGCTCTGGTGTTGCCGATTTTGTCGAGGAAGGGTTCTTGAATGGCGAGGATGTCCCAGTCTTCCGGTCGGGCAGTGTTGAGTAGTGTGATCTGTGCAGTGTAAGATTTTCGGGCATTAAGTTGGAGTATACGTAGCTTGTTCGGGGCTTTGGGAGCGCGTCTATTCATTGGAGGGGTTCGAGGGGAGGGAGGATGCCTGTTGGGTGGGCTTGTCGCCTAGGAAGTCATGTAGCTGGGTCTGGCGGGTGAGGTTGGGGATGCTGGAGCGGGGGCGGAGGGGGATCGATGGGCCTGCGTTGGCGTTCGATTGGGATTTAGCTGGGGGTTTTGCTGTTTTTGTTGAGGGGCGGGATTGGGTGGCTTTGGGGCGGAGAGGGGGTGGCTGCGCCGGGGGTTCGCGGTTCGGGGGGAGAGGGACTTCGTGTTCGTGTTCGATTCTAGGTTGGTGGGTAGGAGGAGAGATAGAGAGCTTGGGGGGGGCGGCGACCCAGGTCCAAGGTTCGTCGAGGATGGGGAAATAGGGCATGTCGTTTTCGGGGAAGCGCTTTTCTAGGTTTGTGCGTTGGTTCTTGAATGCTGGACAGTCGTGGGACAAGCTGGGGTGGGAGGAGTCTGGGCCGCAGGAGACACAGCGGGGGTTGGAGACGTTAGTGCATTCGGGGGTAGGGTGTTCGTCGCTGGCGCAGGTGGCGCATTTTTCGGAATTCTTGCATGTCGCGCGGATGTGGCCGAAGAGCTGGCATTTGTTGCATCGTAGTGGTTCCATGCGGTCTTTGCGGATGGTGACTAGGTGGCCAGCGATGAATACACGTTCGTGGATGAGTTTGTTCGCGGCTTGGGCGGTCGTGCAGACTAGTTTTATCGAGGCTAGTGTTTGGTTGGTTCTGCGGCGGTCCGGTCGTTTGAGCCAGGAGGCGGAGGATATCGAGAATGACTGGAGTCCGACGTCTTCTTCGATGGTGCCTAGGTCGAGAATGCTTGATGGGTTGAAGGCGCCGCTGCAGGGAACGAATCGGACAATGAGATTGTGGGCTTTGTCCTTGGCTACTGCCGATTTGCCGAGATGTTCAGAGAGGTAGTCTAGGCCGTTGTTGTTGGCTAAGCCACGGAAGAAGTCAGCAGATTCGGGGCAGTCCAGTTCGAGGAGGAGTCCGCCGCGTTCAAGAGAAGTGATGCCGCGTATGTAGGATTTTGCCTGGTCGTACTTCTTGCTCTGTAGTTCGAGCTTTTCGTTCATGAGCTTTCGAGTAGCATAGAGGCCAGAGGGGGTGCGGTCAAGGCTGATAGAGGGGTCCTTGGGGTCGACCTCAATTAGGATGGTGCGTGCTGATCGACCGACACGTTGTTGGAGGCGGGCAAGATGTTCGGCGGCGGTGGCTTCGATTTGCTGGTTCGGGGGGAGTTGGGTCTGGGCAGGGTTAGCGACGACGGAGGCCCAAGATGGGTTGGTATTAGCGGCAGTGGCGACTTTGGCGGGCAGGAGGTCTAGGGTAGAGGTTACGTTGATTAGTCGGTCGGATACAGATTTGAGGGCCAGAGTTGTTTCGGCTTGAGTTGTGTTGGTGGCGGTGAGGAAGGCGGTCGAGGCGTCGAGTTTGTTGGTGGCTTGCTCTATGTGGGCGAGGGTTTTCGTGGCTACAGCTTTGGCGAGGGCGTCAGAGATCTTGTCGGTGATGTCATCTTCTAGTAGGTAGGCAACAGCGAGGATCGCGCTTTTGGCGTCGGGTTTCGGGTCTGGGGATTTGACCGAGAGGCTCATTGCCGCCGTCATGAGAATGCGGACTAGCTTCGTGCGGTCGTACGGTTCGCCTTCCAGGATCCATCCCTTGGATTCGAGCCAGTAGCGTGCTTGTTTGACGGATTCGATTTGTCCGCGTTCGCCGGCCATTATTACGGAGATATCGTTCCGGGTGGGTAATTTTGGCTGTGTGTTCGGGGTCCCTGATGGGTTGGAACTGCCAGCGGAGGGCTTCAACGGTGGTGGTTTACCTGCACTACTCATGCCAGAGGTTTAGGCTTGGGTAGTGGGGAGGGGGAGAGGTATCTAAGGTGGTACTGATAGTTTTTGGATGTACGTGGGTACAGGAGGTGGTAATGTAGCGTACTTAGAACTATGACAGCCAGGACCCCGGGGGGACTTGTGGAGGTAACAGATCAAGAAGCGTCCGCCACACTTCCTCACAAGACATGGCTCCCTATTATGGCCCTGACGAGGATGCCGCCACCATCATGCTTGAGCGTATGTTCCTTGCAGGGGACTTCATCTCAGGAGTCGGATATGGTGACTCGCTGTACCCTTAACCTGTTCGGTGGGATATTAACATACTCCTTGTGTTAGGTATCCAATTGCTGCTGTATGTGTTGTGCGCCCGTTACCTCTGGACTACAAAGAACACCAAGAGGCAGTCGACGTATCTTCTCGTTTACATCACTGTCTTACTCTGCGTGGAAACCATCTTCGAGGTGGCGCAGGCGCATACTGTTCAGATAATTTACGTCGACAACCGCAATTACCCAGGTGGTCCATGGGCTTATTTCCTTGCAACACAACAGCTTCCAATCAACGTACTGTTCATTGCCTCGCTTTTTTCACTCACTTTCCTTGCTGACCTCCTCGTGGTAAGCGCTGCATGGATCAAAGTATCCCGGATGCACAACAACAAACTGACGCCTTCATCTCTGTAGCTCTGGCGTTGTTGGGTCATCTGGAGAGCATTCGGGAAGTATAGCGCCTATCTAGCTATTGCTTTTCCAAGTTTATTACTTTTGGCCTCCTTCGGTGGGTCGACCTGCTGATAGGCGCGATGTCAAGTTTGGCTGATTTCTCTACTCAAAGTTATGGGCACACTGTGGACACTTCAATCGAGTCAACCGGGACTATCCCTTTATAGTGCCCTGCCACTGGCCTATGGGACATCATATTACGCCATCTCCTTGGGCGTCAACATTATACTCACAATCCTTATCACGGTACGCCTGCTGCTGTATCGCAGGACCATCCTGGGAGTACTTCCTGAAGACCATGCGAGAGAATATGTCTCGTTGCTGACCATTGTTGTCGAATCGGCATCCCTCTACTCAGTCTTTGCTCTAATATTCCTTGTCACATATGCTACCAATCACCCGGTTAATTCAGTTTTCCTCACTGTGGCTTCGTTTACACAGGTGCGTTGATGTAGTGCTGATTTTCTCACCGTCAGACTCACATATCTGCAGCAAATTGCCAATTACCTCATCATCTACCGCGTCGCTCAAGGTCGCGCGTGGCATCGAGATACACTGGTGAACCAAACTAACACTGCCCTTGAATTCCAAGTCTCAGTAAACAAACATACTGGCGATACTAGGACCGCTATTTCGACAATCGATATACAGAGTGCCGACATGCAAGAATCAGCAAAGAGCAAAGGAGACAAACATGCAGCCTTTGTTGGAGCACATTCCTCTGGATCATCCCAAACAATCCTCTCATTATGAACTAATACAACTTGTCTTTTTTTCATTCTACCTTGTTGCTACCTTGAACTAGATGATGTAGCACATCCTCTTACGACGTACGCGTCTGCACGCGACGTAGTCTCGTGACCCCGCATTACACACACGTGACAATTTTAATGAAAACCCTTCTAACTTGCTTCTAACTTCCACTCTTTCAAATCGAAACCAATGGTTGCTTCGCATTGCCATCAAGGACGTCGACAAGTTCCAACCACCACTTACGCTCGACCCTTCTTTCCCAGTCTACACCTTGCCTGCTGTGTTCTAGCATCGATCTGCCAGCGACCCATAATGTCTGTCGGTGTCGATCTTTCGCGGAAGCCCGAATATGATCTGAGTCTCCACACCTCCCTCGCTTCCCAACTCAACAACCAATCAACGTCATAATCCTCTTGGAAAACAACTGAATTTTCCCTCCTGCAGTCCGCTCAGTGATGCAGGCCATATTTTTCGCCCAGCATACCTATAGCATGGTTGCTCCGTCATTCTTCTATACTGGCTAAGGTCTCGCAATCAGTAGCCTGACGGCATGAGTTACGGGCCATCGGCATATTCTATTGAATGATTCCTTCACACGACGTTTCAGGATATTTTTGACCGTCGTAGGCGTCAATCTCACCGGTTCTCGTTTGACTGTTCATCGCTGTCGTACTGGAGATCATGGATGTAGGATCATGACCCTCGTCGACCCCATAACTGGTAGGCAAAGCTCTGCTCCAAATCAATCGCTTTAGGCAATAATCATACTGCATGCCATGTTTGGGATGATACTTGGTTCACACCCGTCAGTGACCTACCTCACTTCGCGTGTGAAACTATGACATTGAGCGCTGGGAAGAAGAATCTCTGTTCGAGCGGACGGTAAAGTTCAACTTCATCATCACTCAGTGCAGTGACAGACTTCTTGATGATTGTGTGAAAACATTCGCTGTATGACACCACGAAAATCAAACATTACACTGCCGCCATCTTTGTCTTTGTCTCTTGATTGGTCTATGTGTATAAATATTTCCGCGAGCCACTGTTGAGATCAGTCGAATCCAGCGATTGGCCTCTTGCGAGAATGTCCACCTCCTACGGCCCAGATGAGGATGCTGCTACTGTCTTCCTCGAGCGTACGTTCCTTGCCGGGGATTTTATTTCTGGCGTAGGATATGGTGAGGTTGCAGAACTGCCTACATCCTGCGTCCCATTATTGATATATAAAAATTCCTAGGCATCGAGCTGATCCTCTTCGTTTTCTGTGCAAGCCATCTATGGAAATCAAGGAAGATCCGAAAACAGTCCATTTTTCTTCTCGCCTATATCACTATGCTCCTAGCCATTGAGACTATCTTCGAAGTCGTACAGGCTCGCACCGTACAAGATATATATATTGATAACCGCAACTACCCAGGCGGACCTTGGGCATATTTTCTGGCCACACAGAACCTTCCCATTAATGTGTTATTTATAGCTTCGCTCTTTACGCTTACCTTTCTCGCCGACTTACTAGTTGTGAGTTCCTGCATTCCATAGTCCGGCCATCTGCTAATGTGATTCCAAGTTATGGAGGTGCTGGGTTATTTGGGCGCCTTCAGGGAAAATCGTCGCGTATACCGTGATTGCATTTCCTTCCACGATACTCATCGCGTCATTTGGTACGATATTGTGAATGTCACTGAGAGCTTTATATCCGCTAAGATGTGATTTTTTATGCATAGTGATGGGTACCCTCTGGACACTTCAGTCAAGTCAACCAGGACTGTCCTTTTACAGTGCCTTGCCTCTTGCCTACGGAACATCGTATTATTCCATCTCCCTTGGTGCCAATATCATCCTCACCATTCTCATCGTCATCCGACTCCTGATGCACAGGCGAATGGTTTTGGCCAGTCTACCCGAGGATCATGCGAAAGATTACGTCTCGTTGATGACCATAATCGTTGAATCCGCTGCCCTCTACTCCGTCTTTGCACTCATATTCCTCATCACATATGCTATCAACAATCCGGTCAACCAAATATTCCTCACTGTTGCATCATTCACTCAAGTAGGTTCTCAATTTTCATTTACACATCTGTCGACTCATTTTTGTCCAGCAAATTGCCAATTATTTGATTATCCTCCGTGTTGCGCAGGGCCGCGCGTGGGGAAAAGATACCCTCTCCACATACACGAGCACCCTCGCTTTCGAGAAGCGTCAACACACAAGCATGACCATAACCGTGGGCAACAAGGACTACCCCCCCCTCAGCGATGGTGAAGATGTGTATGGTAATGTTTGAAAGAACACAGCTGTAGGAGTCTGACGGACATTGTATCATCGTATGCTATTTGTGCGGAACACTTGCTTTTTGATTCTTGCAACCCACGGATAGTGCGCTTCCGCTCGCCCATGGTAAAACACTCCTTGAGTGTCAACATCGTTCTTACCAATCTTGCCAATGCCCGACGGCTCTACTACCTCACTGCTAGTTTCTCCAAGGACTGCACGAGCCACTTCGTCTTACTGGTCACTATAGTAGTTCGGTCTTTGCTTTAATATTCCTGATCGTCACATTTACCATTATCTTCTGTCTCTTCGCCAAGTCGGATATTCATGAACGGCTTGCTGCTTACACCAACTATCCTATTTATTTAGCGTCTCGCACATGTACCATGGTCACGCATGGCGCAAAGAAACCTTGTCGAGGTCAATCACCGTGCTAAATTTCGGATAAAATAGTTAAGCGCGCATACCAGCGACGACTCAGATCGATGCCGAAGCAGTACAAAAATCGAAAAGGGCGAGCGTCATTTGTGGGTGGATCTGAGACCATAGAAAAATTGACATCGCCGCTTGAAACCGAAGTCATTCAACGTCGAATTTATCGAAACGCGGCGCGTCAGCACACGTGACAGATTCCGCGTCATCACGTCCCGCCGGTTCGGGTTTTGGTTGAAAGGGGTGTCAGATGGAGGAAAATTCACACCAGCTATTCCCAGCGTGAAACCATCTTCAGCATTGATTGATATTCCACCGTCATCCGAAGTCTGCCTCGACTACCCCCACAGATAAAGAATACGATGTCGGAGCCTGTAGACAACAACCTCCCTGAGGTTTCAGACGCCCTCGAGCAGGGTGACGAAGTCCTAGAGATTGAAGAGTATGAGGAGCATGATTCCGACGACGAGAGTGACGAGTACGAGGTGAACGACGAGGTAAGTCGAAAACCCCCATCCTTAGGCATATAGGTGACCGTCCTCCAGGATGTCGCTCAGGAGGAGGAAGGGGATGAAGAGGAAGGGGAGGAGGAGGGTCCGGTTTGTGCCGTTATTATTAATATCATGTTCAAGCGCTCAAATCCCGTCTTCTAGAAGCGAACTGGTTTGACCGCAATGTTGCTGGGAGATGTAAGTACTTGACAAAGTTCCCAAGTTCCGTACTAAGTTCATGCCTGAAGCCCAACGTGGCCGAAGAAGAGGAAGAGGAGGAGGTCGAGGATGATGAGGATGATGAGGAATACCTCGAAGAAGCACCAGCGCCTACTACATCAAACGGCAAAAAGAGGAGCATAACCGATCTCAAAGACGAGGCCGACGAGGATGAGAGTGAGGAGTCCGAAGCCAAGAAGGTAAAGGCTTGAAAAAAATTTCCGTTGGGCCCAAGAATCCGAGTCGCGAGAATTATCGATCTACTAGTACTTGACTTATTTTCCTTCATACCCTTCCAGTGTTGTTATTGTTGTACGCTGTAGAATTCCATCTGTATACATGCTCGTTTAACGTTATCGATATCGGTTTGCTGGAGGACGGAAAGTTTGAAACTCGGCGAGTAACTATCTGGGATGAGCGTTCCGTGCATGTCGAGGTCGGTTTGTCCGATGGTTGTATGGTCATAGAAAGGCAAATACAACATGTAGAAGGTTTGCTAGTCGAAATGGTACGAGAGAAAAGGTCGTTTATCGTTATCAATATCACTGCAGGTGCTGGAGGACAGAAGGTTCGGAGCTTGGGGAGTAATTTATCTGGAGCAAGCGGTCGGGTTGTCGGGATGGTCGCCTAATTACAACATGCAGAAGGTTTTCGAGTCGAGAGAAAAAGCTGTTTAGCATCATCGATATCACTGCAGGTGCTGGAGGACGAAAGTTCGGAGCTTGGAGCATAATCGTCTGGGACAAGTGTTCTGTGCAAATCCGGGTGTCCGATGCAAGGTCAAAGTCGGCGGGGACGGAAAACATCATGGCACTACGGCCTCGGAATCCCATGATCCACCGCTTGTTCTCCAGAACCTTGTTCTACGATTCGGCACAACGCCAAGTTCCACGTAGTCCACCTCGGTTGGGTCGACGATAAGCAGTGCGAAATTCCCTAACGCAGTCTCCCAGTTCTTCCTGGTCTCTTCATCGGCATCCTCGCCAGGTTCCACCACCTTCCCTGGCCATTTCTTCGCCTCTTCCGCCCCGCCTTCCAATCGTGTACCTGGAACAGGTCGGCACCAGGAGGCCTTCATGTGTCCGCTCATGCTCCTGAACATATCCTTCCTCTTTGCTTCCCAGTCGAAGTTCTCCCTGGTCAACGCGGCAACTGCACTCCCGGGTGTCGTATGCTTGACATTGTGTACGAAATGTTTGTGCAGTGAATTCGTTGTGGCAGGAATCACGCTGGCTAGGCCGGAGATGCGGAACTGTTCCTGGGTACCCTCGATCCACCAAGCAATCTGAACGTGAGGATTCGAGATTATTTGAGTTATTTTAGGCGTTCGAATATCGGTAGTGGTGACAAGCAATGGCAGAGAGGGTGTGGAAGCTGGAGAAAGAAATTCGCGGAAGATGTGTGAACGGACATGAGGCACAGGCGCGGTTGGGTCAATGGACGCAAGTTGGAGCACTGCCGAGGATCACAACAACATTCATCTTCATGCTCATCGCGAACGAATGGTTCTAGAGGATTGTACACACCAACCGATTTTTCATGTTCTGCAAGTGCATTGAGGATGGCATTTTTCCATCGAGGAATGGTCATTGTGGTCATCGTCAAGTATCAAGAGGTATTCGGACCGAAACTGGTGTCACTTATGACCTCAGGTCCCTGACGATCATGATAGGATTCAGCATACGTAGAGGTCATGCAACTGCTTACACGTTGATCCACACCTCGTTCTGTATTTTAAACCGTCGCTGGTTGGCGATTCGAGGCAGAGAAACATTATGTAGAGCAAGGAGTATAGCTAAATGGCATATGTCACGGTACAAACATCGCGTTCTTTTTCTGGAGTCCGGAGAATTTATTTCATGATGCACTCATCCGTTCATTCCATGCAGAAAGGTGAGCTCGCCAACCTTTCCACAGTACTAGCAGACGCGTACAGCACAAAAGTGAAATGGACATACAAGTCTGGTCTCATGTGTAAGCACATTCGATGACATGCGTTGCTCTTGACGTCACCATTCTGTGCAGTACATTAGAACTCGGAGCTGACCAAACGCCTAACCACCACCAGAAGCTTAGAACCACCACAAACGACTGCAATGAAAATCACCAGCAAGATCGAAAATAATCACAATTGCCTAGACAGTGAACAAAGGTACAAATCGCTAGCTCTTGCCCAGTTCAATCATGCTAATATGGTGTCACGATAGAACCCATAAGGCTGATGCCCCAGACAAAGACAGATATTATAATCTCAGCCCCGAGAAAACCGACACCGAATTCAACACCGAGTAAGTCACACAGGAACCTTCCATTGTGCGATGCAGGGTTAACAGGAGGCTAGACTTGAACAAGGTCACTTTGCAAACAGGCTTGCTGCCATAGAAGAGCGAGGTGAGAAGCACAGCGACGAGAACGTAACAGCGTCTCATTTAGGATTATCTCAACGCCAGATCGACTCCGTTTGGATGTACCATCGCGCCGCGTACAAAAGGATATGGAAATCGAGGAAGATGAACGAGAGGAGCTGAAGAGGAAAGGAAAGGCCCCATCTGTCACCGAGTGAGTCGTCGAGGTGCCTTTGGGTATGTTGCAGGGCTCTGATAGGTGTCTAGAACCGATCAACATCGCCTTTCGGGCAGAGGTGAGGGCACCAAAATGCGAATTATACTTACTTAGCCCCTTACCCCTAGATCGACAACGTTTGAATGACCCAGAGCGAATGGAGGAACAGGGACTACGGGAGCAAAAGGAAGAGGATGTCAAAGGCATAGAACGGGAGCTGTTCAGAAGGGGACAGTCGCGACATGTTGTGGAATTTGAAGAAGGACAGAGAGCTGTTGTGGAGGCATTGGAGAGGAAAAGCGCCGTTGAAGAGTTCCTGGAGAGCAGAGAAAAGTGGTAAATCATTACTGGGGCCCAGAAATCCGCGAAATGTACATGTATTTCCTCGTCCAGCGCGTATTAAATGGGTTCACGAGGGGTCATCCGGCGAGACTTCTAGGGCTTCCGGTGACGAGAAAGAAGTTTCGTACAAGTTAGACGAACCAGAATGAACTCCATTTGGGCCTTGGAATTCTAGAAGCTTGCCAGGGGCGACGATCAACGATGGATGATCACGATCAGCAAAACGCGTGCACGTGCACGCGTGCAAAGTTTGGTTGTAATCAACAGCACGGGATTTGAATAAATAACAGCCTCGACGGAATCAAATTCTCCTCACACTCTCGTCATGTCTATGCCCTCGCTGTCCCGCACGTCCTCTACTGCCAGTGTCTCCTCGTCCGACGACGCGGCAGGCAGCAACGGCGCCGCTAACATTTCCCGACGCACACGGAAACGATTTACCAACGATCAGCTCACGATGCTCGAAAACTTGTTCCATCAGAATTCACATCCATCTCGTGAGGACCGCGACACGGTGGCGAAGCTCGGGGGGATGTACGCGTCCACTGCCATGTAATTTCTACGCGTCGCCACTTACCCCAATATCTACAGGGAGACAAAATCTGTCACGATCTGGTTTCAAAACAAACGGCAAACAGAGCGCAAGGTCGCACTCAACAACGCAACCAACAATGGCCGTAGTCACTCCCTACCATCGTTATCGGCCCTGACGGTGACGACCAGTCGCTCGTCACGTCCATCGCTGGACCGCGTCGCCTCCCGTTCAGAACTTCCTGTACCCCCACCACGCACTCCGACACGGCGGCGCGACCCGAACGCTGCCATCTGGGACAACATGCCGTCCTCCCCTGTCGCACCACCCTTCAGCCCGCCGTTGCGAAAGTACGTCGAGTTCGGCAAACTACAGCGCTCGAAACGGACATTAGAGTGGGCGTGTGCTGCGGCACGACTTTCTGACAGGCACGGGGCCGGATCAGCGTCTAGGGCTCGTCGAAGCTCGAGGGAAAAGGAGAGGGAAAGGGAGAAGTTGGATTTGACAGAAGACGAGATGGACGAAGCTATCACACCACCATGCACATTGGAGGGTGGGGACATCAGATGGACCGCAGCAGAACCTACAGGAAAAATTACTGTCCCCCATGCAGGAATCGACGACGACGACGTGATGAAGGCCGCGCTGACGCTGTGTGGTCTGGGACGACGACCATGATGAGAACTTGCACGAGATATCATTTAAATTAATATTGTTTATGGATTATTCTTTTTACAGCACTTTCAGCACACCCAACACTCTAGATCACACTCCAAGCATTCGCCAATTTTCTGCACTCTGGTTCTATTGGACGACTGGCCCAATTGGGATTCGCGCTATACCCATGCACAATACCCATACCAACCTGTCACGACGGACAAACATTCTGCATACAATCATTAGACGTCCCTCCTGGTGCTCAATGTTGCTCATGGAGGGGCGTTATTCATATATCACCTCATTAGCACGCACAATTCTATCCTCTTGCTTTTCGAACACACCCACCAAACTTCTGAAGCATAAAGTTGATGGTAATGACCATCCTCTTGCCATCCTCCATGACGAGCTTATGAACCGTGTCTTTGCCACGGCCTCGCGTTGCTCAGCGGTGGCTCCGACACTTGTCCAGTTACTCTTTACAATTCCAGGTGGCTCAACTCGTGCTTCAAGTTTGATAGCCATAGTGTCTTCACACTCAACACGCGTCATGGTGGCCGCATTTCTCCACCCAGGATTCCTCAGATTTGTATCCTCGCCTGATCAACGTGCCTTGTGTCGGCGCTTTGGCGCCTTCTATGGCTCCCTAATCTTAACGTTACCTGGACATGGCGTTTGTTCTTCGTGAGAACAGAAGCACTGGCTTTTGGTCTCTCGATGGTAGCCTGTTCACTCTCACGAACCATCATGACCACTGCGATCCCTCAAGAGATCATCGACTCCATTATCGATGAATTTAAACGCGATAAACCCACACTTCTGCTGTGCTCACGCGTGTCGTGGTCTTTTCTAACATCCTCACGTCGCCACCTGTTTGCGCACGTCGCGTTGCGGTCGGCCAATCAATGCGAGCGTCTCCTGTGGCTCTTTTGCTCTAAGCCCGAAATCATACATCTTGTTCAGGGACTGTACATCTTCAGCTCGGTGAACTGGGCACACATGCACACTCCATTTCAGTCCCTTCTCCGGCTCTTCGCTAATTATGGAGCCCTCAGGATATTTCAATTCCAGCGCATGCCAGACAAAGCTGCAGCTCTGCCCGTTACACCCTTCCCAGACAGCAGCGCGATGAGCGACCTCCTCAGATCCTCAACTTTGACGCATATCATCCTCGATCGTTTTTTGCTCTGTGCTTTCCCCTTCAACCTGTTGATGATCACGCCATCGTTACGGCATTTCTCCTTCATGGGATCCAAGTGTGATGTTAATTGCTCCATAACTTCACCTCCTACGTTCCTATCGCCTGGTGTGTCCAATCTACGCGCATTGGACATACGATGTGTTCACTCGGGTGTCCTTTTGAAGTACATCTGGGAGAGCCTCTCACAGCTTCAAGTGCTCCGATTACCCCTATCATTCCACGACAGAGCTCGAGGAGCACCCACAGCACTCATGGATTCCCACTGGAATCCAGCCGACCTCAGGCGTCTTTCGAACCTCCGGCTCGTGATGTACGAGTATGTCCCGCGAAACAGCTCAGTCAGTAGTATCATTTCCACCCTCCGCAAGGGCGGTCTGCCCCCCAGCATCGAATGCATTGCCATTATCCTTCCATATGCGGTCTCTCACGAGCTTTACATTCGTGATTATGACTTGGACAGACAACTTGCTGACATTTTCGTCACACCGGACGCGTACCCGCTCCTCCGCGATGTCTACTATATTTTCGTTGTGGATGGGGACATTCCACCAGATAGCGGGGTGATGGGGCGGTTCTATCCGTTCATGCAGAAGACGGGGTTGTTGCGGTGTTTGCTGCTGACGATGGAGGAAGCGCAGGCGACTACTAGGGAGATGGAAACGTCGATGAGCGAGGACAAGTCTCGTGGGAAGATGATGTCTCTCAAGGCTACCAGTCCTGGCCCTCTGGATAGCTTGAGTAGTTCTATACTCTCGTCGATGGGGCTATAGGATTGAGATCCATGTGAGGTTGGAAGCCTGCTCTCAACTAGCTATCTTCCTCCATTATTCTTTTTTTAAATGTTCCAATGTGTTCGGCGCCGAACGACACCCTATCCGCGTCCCCAGACACGACATCTCGGAACTCTGGGAAGCGAGTATTTGAAGATTGGAACTGCCCTAACTTGAGCGAATTTCTTCTGAGTTTATACAGACCCAAAAACCCTATCTCCAATCCAGAAAGTTCTATTCCTCGCACTTTCCGATGACACTCATAAAAGCCCTGAAGCACAAATGGATGTCATCACAAAATGTTTATTATCGATAGCAAACATGATCGTAACAAAACATTGCAGAAAAATCGTGTGTAAAGTTTAGCACCACACCAGCAACTGTAAAACAGCATAAATGGTATCCCAAATCCCTTAAAGAAAAGAAAGGCAACGAGCGACAGGGACGATGAGCATAACAGCCTCAGTCCATCGAATCCAACCTCTCGACCGACGTCAACCCGCTCCTGAGAGTCCGCAACCGATCCTCAACTGCATCCAGCGTCTTCAACAGTTGCACCACCTCCTCCCTCCAGTTCGCCACAACAGGCGGCATCCCCGGCGGCATCCCTGCCTGCGGCACCTGATTGACCTTTGCCGCACTCAGCTCCTCCCACAGCGCCGTCACCACGCCCTGCACCCACTTTTCCCTCTCCTCCTCCTTCCTCAACCCTTTCCGCACCACCGCCTCGTCCCGCTGCCCCGCCCGCATCAGCGTCCACAGGTTGCTGAACACCAAGAACACGATGACGAAGTACAGAATCGTCGTCGACGTCGACTGCTCCCACGCGTCCTTGACCAGCTCAAGCGCCCCATGCGTGCTCCGCCGCGCAACCTGGTACGCGCCGTCGAACGTATCCCACGCCCACTGCAGCCCGCGCCGATTCCGCTCGTGCTCCCGCAGCTTCCGCTCCTCCTCCTCCGACCGCCCGGGCGTCTTCTCCGGCGCATCCTCCACCGGCGCAGCGTCCCTCGTCACAGCCTGCGAGAGCGCCGCGGGGTCTACACCCTCCGGCGTGAACTCGGTCTGGTGCTCATTGATGTACGCGCGCATTGCCTTCTCGAGGTCAGCGTGGTACACCTTCTGCCCGTCGATGGCCGAGCGCTCAATAATGCCTTTGATGAAGCTCCGCCCCGTCCACTCCACCTCGGTCGTCACGAGGATCCGCGTCGACACCGCGCTCGCCCAGGTAATGCACGTCCGCGTCTTCACCGCGAACACGCCCCCGCTCGGCACCTCCGGCGTGCGCGTCGTCGTCTGCGTCGTGATGTGGTCGTCCGGGTCGCTGTACACCGTCTCGTCCCGGATCTCGCACTTTGTCTGCTTGGGCCCCAGGCTCCCGTTCAAAGGTTTGATGTACGACATGTTCCGCGTAAGCAGCTTCGACCCCGGCGCCGTCGGCGTCCAGTCGGATATCTGGAGCTCTAATTCCGAGGTCACCGTCGATTGCCATAATCAGGGAAAGGGCAAGGGGGCAGACAAAAAAAAACTCACCCTGCAGTTTCTGATTGACCACCATGAAATCCTTGATGAACCCGCTCGCAAAGATCAGATTATGTATCCGGTCCGGCGTGCCAGGTAACACCGTGTCCAGCGCCGTCTCCGTCAGATGCCTCCCCTCCTTCCCACACGTGCACATCGTGGCCTTCCGCACCGGGATGCTCGCCGCCGCCGCCACGCCCGCCCCCGTCCCATTCACCCCGTTCAGAACCTGGTCCATGCCCGGTGCGTCGTACGACAAACGCCCGGTGCTCGAGATGCTCGCGTCGTCGGGGCGCTCGAGCTTCCAGATGTTGTGGATGACGTCGAAGGTCGTGTCGCGTGAGAGGAAGGAGGCAAACGTGTATTTGGCCTGGCGTGTCGTTATTTGGATACCGTTTGGGATCACGAAGGCCGTCATCTTCTTCTCGAGATGCGTTACTTCATTTATTGGGATCGACAGCTGAGAAGATATTAGGTAAGAATTAAATCAAAGTCAGACGACATCAAAATGAGGTGCGGGGCACGAGGAGATGAAATGGGCACGAGGTAATAAATGAGCACGTACGTCTGTGATCCACCCGAAGATGTTGGCGTGGAAGCAGATGTGGTTCTCGGATATATACAACCGGCCTTGAATGAGGATCTCCCGTTGCAGCGCACACCCATAATCTAGAATGCCTTTCAGTTAATCCTTGATATAATAATGCAAAGTCTTACCATCGATGAGATAGTCGCCTTCGGGAACGGTAGGGAAGAGTTCATGAAAGTCCGCATTACGCTTGTTGCTCGCGACCGCAAAGCCCGTCACGGGTATGTCATCCTCGCCGAGGTCCAAGTCCATCAAATCATCTGAGGACGTTGATCCATTCTCGTCAGAGCTGCCCTCCTCCAGACCCGAATAATACTCCGGTCTATCGTCCCCGTAATACTCTGAATTATTGTCGCTATGATTCGAGACAGAGCCAGCGCGGTGCACCCGCGCCGACGACTTGGAGGAGTTGGGCGACATCTCAACGGACTTGTTCTTGATGTGCCGCGAGGACGTGCTGGCGCTGGGGGACATGTACGGGGGCGAGCCGGGGGCGGACAGCTTGCGGGCGCTCGAAGCCGAGTTTGGCGGTTGATGTGCGTTCGCTGCGGCGGATAGCTGGGCTTGTTGGGCTGGGCTGAGGCTGTGGTTCGCGATGGCGAGACTGGAAGCGGCGATAGCGCTTGCGAGGCCTGTAGGCTTGCGCGAGGCTGTCGAGCGGCGCCACGGTCGTTTTTTGTCCTTGTTGGTGCCATTAGCCGAAATGAGTGATGCGGTGTCGGCGTCGCGTTGGGTTGGCGAGGCTAGGTAGGGCGAGCTCGCTGACGGGGAGGTTTGCTGCGGTCGGGGTTGTTGCTGGATAGGTATGGGGTAGTCTGGCATGTGCATGCCTTTGGGGGATTCGACCATAGGGGTTGATGAAGTATATACTGGAGTTCCTGCATCCTGGCTGTCCACTGAATCCTGTCTTTGCGGTGGTGGTGCGGTCGCAGAACGGGTGTGGTTCACTTGGACAGGAGGAGGCTTCTTAAGGGAACGGTTGGATGACTTGTTGCGGACTTCTGGTTCGAGGATTTTAGAGGGCATTGGGGCTGGCTTAGCTGGTGTTGCTGGTGACTTTGTTTGAGGAGTAGTCTGTGTACTGGGTTTGGCCGTGGAGGGCGTCCGTGGACGGGGCGTCGTAGGAGTCGCAACTTCGTCTTCTGCGGTTGTTTTCGTTTCTGATTGAGATGTCGTACGAGGTCTAGGAGTGGAATTGTTGATCGAGTTGCCCCTAGCCGTACGATCACTCCGGCGATTTACCGAACTGGCAAGACTGGATTCTGAGCTGGAGGACGAGAGGTCGTGATTGCGGACGAGTGGCGAAGGAGGCACGATGGTCACGCTGGGGAACGTGCTGTCCGAGTCTGCACCTGCATCCTCACGGCCGTCGGTGTCGGTGGTGATGAATGTTGGGATGCGGGGTTTCTCTACGACTGGGGGCGGGATGGGTGATGGGGATCTTGCTGTGGGAAGAGGGGGAACTGGAGTGGCAGACGACGGTGCTCGGCTGCGAGGTTTGGATGAACTTGTGCGGGGAGAGGCTATTGAGTGGTCGGAGCGATCACGGGTGTGCGTTGGCGTTGCCTTGTTGACGAGTTTGGACAGGAAATTGGGTGCCATTACGCACCAAGTGGGATAGGGTAAAGCGTCAACAAAATCGTGGCACGCGGTAACATACAATTGATCATCACTTAAAATACATCTATATGATACACTACGGAATAGCTACCCAGGTGGATAATCGACCTCGTGCAGATACCAGGCCTCTGTAAAATTCTCAATCTACGTCATGTTCCAGAATCAGAGCCACTCACTGTCACCATTAGGATCCTTATCATCCATTGTCTGCCCGTCCCCCAACCAGTACAGGCGGTTCTTCACAGGGCCGTCAAGCCGCTCATAGTTGTAATCCTCCCATCTCGGGTGCGCCAGAGCCCGTGCGGCATGCAACGGAGAGCCTGCCGAGGCCAGTCAGTACCCACACATTGATGATCACACCGAGCATCCTCACCAGGCCAAAGCGCAACCACCCTGCCGTCCTCTTTGCCACCCTTGTACCACGAGCGACACTTTTCGCTGAACACGGTCTGCGTCACGTCCCCGTCAGAACTTTCCAGAAAATAACAGGCACACTCACTGTCGGAAAGTAGCTTTCCAAATATGCGTCAAAGTCATCCACGGCCTCTGGCTTCACATCTATGCTCTTCAAGTGCTCACGCTGCAGCTTCAGTGTCGCTGCGACGGCGTAGTCGACCTGGCGCTCGAGGACCAGAAGGAGGGAGCCTGCGCCGACGGCGGCACTAGGTCCTAGGCACTGGAACCAGTTCGGGAAACCGTCGACCGCGACTCCCATGTATGTGCGCGGGTACGGGTCGAACCTCTTGGAGAGATCCTCACCGCCACGGCCGAGTATGGGAAAGTCGAACTTGAAGGAAGTGTCGAAACCTTGACAAGAGAAATTCAGTCTGGCGAATGGGCTGCATGTTGGGTGGGACGTACCTGTTGCACAGATGATGATATCGAGGTCTTGGTGCTTACCGTCCTCTGTCTCGATCCCCGTCGGAGTAACTCTCCTGATGTGTGTTGGGACAAAGTCGACCTGTGTACGTCCTCGAGTGAGTCTACAATATCCATAACTTCCATGGCCGAAGCTTACATTATCTGCGCAGAGGGCATCGAGGTACCCAGGGCCAGGCGTTAGGCGTCGACAGGCCGGTGCGAAATCAGGGATCACTACGCGTCCTCAGTCTCGCCCCACTTGATGAAAAGAAGTCGTGCTTACAGTGGTCGGCGATCCACGGCTTCTTCGCGAGCTTCTTCAGCATGTCTTCTCTGAATGCCTTCTTGGCGCCCACTTGCATCGGGGTTCCACGGAGGGTGGAAGGATGCGCGCCCTAAAGCAAACGCGCTGTATGAGCAGGCATCCTGATGAGACGAAGCCGGAAACGTACATTCAGCTCGCACTCCAGCTGCCACCGGAAATCCTTGTAGTACGCGGGATCTTGGAACTTCTTCTTGTCCTCCTCCGTGAAAACATCTGGCTCCCTATGTTAGCTCTATCCCAGGTGTGTTACGAATGGATTTGAGACTCACAATTGCTAACCTCCTCTCCTCCAGCCAGACTGAGCAGCCTATCCCTCACGAACGGCGCGGAAAGCCACGTCTTTCCCCGGACATAGTTACTCAAATACTTCACACGGGGCTGGAGCGCCGGTACCATTTGGATCGCAGACGAGCCCTACCAAGCCCCAATCCAATCAGCCTCCCCCCCATACCCCACGAACAAAAACAAGCAACAACTCACCACCCCAATAACGCCCACCCGCTTCTCCCCCCAATCCTTCACACTCTCCTGCCACCCGCCCCCCTCCTCGCCCACATCCCACTGCGCACTATGCAGTACACTCCCCTCAAACCCCTCCAGCCCCTCAATGTCCGGCCACGCCCACCGGCTCAGCCCGCCCAGCCCCGCGAGCACCACGTCCGCCGTGTCGTCGAACTCTTCGTAATCCGTCGTCCAGTCCCATATGACGTGCGCGCCCTGTTCGGTCGGGGACCCCGTGCGCGGGCGGCGCACCCGGAGGTGCCATGTGCCCGTGCCCTCGTCGTATGTGGCGCGCGTGATGCGGTGTCGTAGCTTGATGAAGGGGCGTAGGTTGTGTTTGTCGACGACGTGGTCGAGGTATGCGCGGATCTCGGGGCCGGGGGCGTAGAATGCGGACCAGTTGGGCTGCGGGGTGGGGGGTTAGTGTGTGGGTGAGTGAGGAGGGGCGGGGGACGTACATTGTTTTCGAAGGTGAGTTGGTACTGTGGCGCGATGGGATGTTTAGCTGACGGGCAGGCGAAGATAAAAATGCCTGAAGCCACTTACCGCGTGCGAGGGGATATCGCAGGCCAATCCCTACACGAGCACACGAGCATATAAGCACCTGAAATATGCAATGTGGAGAAAAGACGGGGTCCTGACCGGGTATCTGTTCGCGAACCACGCCCCGCCGACTCCAGCATTCGATTCGTATACGGTGATGTCGACGTTCTTCACCCGTTGGCGGAATCTATCACAATGGAAATACACCGCATCAGCCTTCCGCGCGGTTTCCCACCCCGCGCATGGGATACACACCGAATGCCAGCCGTGATACCTGGGTTCCACGGGGGTGTGATCAGACGGGTCGATCGAGAGGAATGGAAAGAGGAGGAGGCTTACCGCTGTACCCTGCGCCGATGCACACGACTTTCATGGGGCGCGCTTCGTCGATGGAGAAGGTTGGGAGCTTGTATTTGCGGGTGGCGTGACCGTTCACACCGTTGGTGCCGTTGATGCCATTGACGCTGTTGACGCTGTTGGTGCCGTTCACACCATTCATGCCATTCACATGATGAACGCCGTTGGCGCCGTGGACTATTGGTGGAGACGGAGCCATGGTTGTGTCTGCTTTCAGGATGTTATGTGGGTATGGAGAAGGGTAGAGGAGAAGATGGACCTAGGTACTGGACCTACATTCCCTGCTATTTGAAGGCTCCCAGCGGGTGCTCGCCATACACATATCTACGCTGAGTTAGATGCTAAACAGTTGTAGCGTGCGTTCGATTGTCATGGCGTCAAGTCGTCACATGCGTCCCGTTCTTATTCGTGTGTGTACTTCAACCTAGGTCACCGGGCACTAGAGGCTCCGACCAGTCCCTAAGAGAAGGTTTGTTTTCACAGCGACGGATGTATTGTGGACGTAGGAGCTACCTGGCGCCCTAGATGCGCTCTGGACGTAGGACAAGACTGGTAATCTGTCGCGTCTAGCACTCAACGAAAAGCAGTCTTTTGATCAATACCATCTGTCATCACATCCACGCTTTCAACACGGACGCTGCATTGGATGGAAGTTAGCTGGTCATGGGTGATTACCGGATCACCGCTGCCCACGGGACCCGGGCCCTGTTCCCTTTCCAGAGAACCAATGGAGGCAATTCCACTAGCTGCGAACTTCGATGAATTTCTTTTTAGTAAGACGCATGTCTTACGGCAGTCCCAGTACGATATAGATCTTCTTGCGACACAGAGTAGAGCGTAAGTAGATGTGTACGACGCTTTCCTGATTTAGAAAACAAAATTCCATATCGAGAATTTGACGCCATGTTACTCATCATAGCTCTACAAAGAACATGGTATTTCAACGTGATAACGCCCAGTCTGGTGCTAAGTTGATGAGTAAGGAGAACGTAGAGTACCAGGGCTAAATGGTTCATCCGCTTCGTACAGTATATCCTTGAGTGAGCTCGTTTGTGGTGGCTTGGATCAGGGCTTGAGCGGGGAACACGGATATGCAGCTTCTTTGATCGTAACATTCGATTGATATCAGGGAGCCCACCTTTCAAGCACTGGTGCCAAGCGTCAATGGAAAAACGGTAATGTACTTACCAGCATGCTGGGTTACACATGAACACAAAACAATGTCCCTGGCCCGGACCCGGTTGAACGGTGTCTACTCAGGGCCTAAATTTCGGGGTCCAGCTCTGCGGGTTGATTTGACGCAACAAAAAGGTGTACAATTGACTTTATGTTAATCTTGACCCAGCGGCCGCGACATCCAGCGACGATGGAAACTTAGTGGTAGAAAATGGCTCTGATCCTGTACCCACAGGCGCCGATTTGCTTAACAAACCCCTGCCGTCATCGACCTCGAATCGACAATTACCTCACAGCTCGAATGTCCACAAATTCGCTGCCACCAGTCTAGGCTGACATGCTAAGGCGTTATGCTGTCATATCCACTATGAAGTAGTTGTAGGACAGGTATCCAGCTTCCTCGCCGTCGGGGTTGACCTTAAGCATTCATGGAAAGATATTCGAGGGGATCAGCCCAACAGGTAGCCGCCCAATAAGCTAAGGCCCTTCGAAGCTGCGGACCAAGTTTGACACCCGTCAAGGGTTGGCAAGCCATTAGTTGGAATATTCGACGGACCCTCGCATTTCCCAAGTTTGAAGCTCTTCAAGTAGACACCACGCGCATGCGGCGTAAAGTCGACAACTCTCTTCAAGCTGGAAGAACCCCAGTCAGCGGCGATGATTAGATACGGTTATAAGGCCCTTTACAAGAAGACGAAAGTATGGAGACGTGGAATTGCGACATTGGACAGCCGCGATGTATGATTCATTCGGACTATGATGGTGCAGAACGAGGTGTCAAGAATGAAAGGTCCAGACAGAGAAAGAATTCGAAGACTTCTCAGGATGAAGTCTATTCTCGGTGAGGGCCACCCATGAGAAGTGCCATGAGATTGTGCGCGGGTCCTTGCTGCTGCCTGTGAGGAGGGAGAAGGTGTGGCATCAAGTGCGGAGGTACCCGTTGTTGCTGCTGCTGTTGCTACTGACGCATCGCGAGGAGAGGTATTTGACCACCAGGACCCTTTTGACTTGCGGAACGACCCCCTGCGCCTCGTGGGCCACCGACGCCCCCAATCCCTAAAAGCTGGTTTTGATTGGCGGCACGCAAGCCCAGATTGTTCGGGTGTCCTAGACCTCCCATAGGGAGATGAGCCCCAGAATTCTACAGCTAATAAGGGCCTCGAATCGACGGCCCTCCTCCGTAGCTTAAATTCCCCCCGGGTGGAAATTATTGAACGACTGCTGCCGATTTAAGCCATTGGGAAGCAAAGCACCGTGTGATCCAGGGGATGGAATGTCAGGCATCCCCAGGAACTGCGAAGGCCCGTGGGGCGGGCGTCCTCCAAGGTTCGCTAGTCCTGGAGGCAGACGCTGCTGCTGGGGGTTTTGCAGGTGATTCTGCTGGTGCGAGATGGGTGACGGGCCACCAGCGTATAATTGATCGAGATTACGTTGCTGAACATTGAAGGGCATGTCCTCAAGGTTTTCCGAATAAGTCCAAGGATTTTCACGGTTTCGAGGAGGTGGTGCGGATCGGAGGCCAGGAACCATGCCATCTGGCACGACATCGAGACGACTCTCATATAAGGGCTCGGAACGATTGGTATGTAATTGCTGCTGGTGATGCTGGTGAAGTTGTTGGAGGAGGAGATGCAGATTGTTTTGCGGTTGTAGTGCAAACCCCCCACTGTTCTGTGCTGAGCTCTGGATGTGCACAGGTTCACCTCGTGGGCCCTAAGAGAGTCGCATGAACAACGGATGATGAAAAAAATCGTGCGCATTGCTCACCTGTGCAGAGCTGCTTAGCATGGCGTATATCTCGTCCACGGCACGAAGATCAGGTGCGTTGCCAAGATTGCCATTGAAACCACCATGATCCTGCTGTTGACCGCTAGGTCCCGGCGACGAAGATACAAGTCCCACAGAAGTATGATTTTTCGGAACAGCAGGCGCCCCGTCCCGTCCCTTCGCGTCAAAGAATTTGGCAAACCTGCTGCCTTTATTGGCTGAATACCCGCTGCCGTTGTCCGAAGACGACCTGTCAAGGAATGGAGGATGTTCGGATGAAGGAGTGAATGTATGACGCTGCACATCTGGCGAAATAGCAACGGTACCCGTGTCACTGTGGTCCGCCAAACCGTGTGACGAGCGATTCTGTTCTTCATATGGGGAGAATCCAGGAGGTGATCGGAGAACTTCTGTTTTGGAGGAGATTTGTTGTGCTAGCTCCAGCTGTGGCAGTCCTAGATTTGGGTAGGTGCCTATTTGTGTTTGATGAACAGAGATGGAATACTTAATGGGGCGCTTACCGTTCTGGGAGACCATTGAGCTATTGGTTGAGGTTGGCGGTCTTGAAGCTGTTGTAGGTGCGCGTAAGAAGGCCAACAGACGAGAACCAGGTGGAGGATTGACCTGAGAGACATAATCGTGAGAACGTTCAGTATTGTGTAGAGCGGTTTCTTGGAACGGCAAGACACTTACTCTGTTCAGTGCGGTGGATGAAGTCTTGGGTGCGTCTAGAGGTGTCTCAGGAGAAACCAACGAGCTGGGAGGTTCCTTGCCACCGAGCGAGAGCAACGGATTAGGGGTAGTCATTGCAGGGGTCGAATGTGCCTCAGGTGGAGAGAGTGTTGAAGGTTGAGAGCCTCCAGACTGCGCAGGAGGACCAAGGGTCAAGCCTTCTAAGAAATTTGATCAGTCAACGGAGAAATGCGTATAAAAAAGGCTTACCACTAGGAGGGATTGAAGATCGTTGGGAAGGTCGAGCGTTTACTGCTCCAGCTTTGCCGGCAAGATTGGCAAGATTACTTTGTGGATTATCATCCGGATCATCACTCTTCTTCTTTCCCTCCTCCCTCTTCATAAGTAACCGGAATAGCTGTATTTCGTCAAGCTGCTTGCCGTTGACTTCAGGTTTCAAGTTGATGCTACCTGTTTCTGGGACCTCGACTCCATTTCCGTTGGTCGAAGGCGGAGCACCTTTATCTTTGATCTCTTTCCCCTTCCTTTCCTTCTTCCAAGCTTGGATACCATCGAGCTCTCCATCCCCTGAGCTCGATGGGGGCGGAACACAAGTATCCATCCATGCCAGTTCCTTCTGCCTCTCTCGTTCATGGTCCCTCCAGTCATGTCGATCTTTTCCATCGTCAACCAGAGGTCCGGTCTTCCTTTCACGTCCAGTTGGACATTTTCCCCGGGTCTCGCGGTCTTCAGCTGCCACCCAACTCCGAACCCCGGGATCCAACACAGAGTCCTTCTCTCGCAAGCGCTCTGAATGTCTCTCAATCCGCCTTGCAGCCAGCCTTTCGTCGCGCTTTCCGTCGTCTCCCCCCCGGCAAGAATCATCATCGCCGTCTCGGTCCAGCTCCTGCTCCCGTTCACGATTACGTCGAGACGCGGAGGGTTCCCGTCGAGTGCTCGAGGAGTCGCGACCACGAGACCTGGCCCTTTCTCGTTCATCCCGATCTTTACGCCCATTTTCGGTGCCTGGCATTGGGATGTTATTAGCAAAGGCGATGAGAGCGTACAAGGGTTGGCTCACGTTCTTCTCGAGCTGAGCACAGTGGCTCATGTCCTGAAGAATTAATATGGCCAGTTTGGCCACTGAGGGCAACTTGGGCGGGGTGTGGTTTCACGAGTTTCTGCGTTAAAAACAGATCAGGAATAGTCAACACTGGCAGCTCGAGGTCTGCAATTCCCGCAGCCATGTCGGTATAGCTTCGGAGGAGGATTAATTTCTGTTTGAATCCGGCAGTCATTTGCGATCGGAGATTGGTGACATAGCCATTGTCGTGGCAGCCTACAAAGACATCATATATGTATTGACTTTTAACTTGTAAAGGGAATTGAAGTCACCGCCAAAAATAATCTTATACGTCTGGGGCAGTCGGATCTCATCTTCGAGTCGCGCTGTGGGAAAGATTTTAGATGTTTCCAAGTTTGATGAAGGAAATATGGCTTTTACCCTTTATTTTGGCATCGGCCGCCTCTTTCGCGTCGCCAACATCCACCATTATAAACCGCTCAGCAGCCTGGTTGAACCCTATCATGAAGTCTTTGAATTTTTGCTTTGCCATCACATTACCGACGCGGCCGAAGGTGTCGACTAATCCGCGTTTGTTTAGAAACACGTAAACCCATAGCTGATACTGATTGGCGCCGTAGATCGAGGAAAGATGTTGCATGATAGAGTCAGACAACTTCTGTGCTGCAGCATGTCCGCCTGCTTTGCCTTGGGCGATGAGGTCGCCGGAAAAAATAGCGCCGTCACCGTCGACAAGAGCAACAACGCGGAAACCCTTTAGTGTGGAGAGCTTTCAGGGCTTGTCACTTTGAGGATGACAAGAGCGCCCACCTTGATTTGATTTTCCGAATCTTCCTTTTCTTTTACCGCATCTTGCTTTAACTTATCGAGTTGTCGCCTTTCGGAATCGACATCGTTGTACGCCCTCTTGTAAACATTCAAAAGTTCGGCCTCGAGCTTCTGAATCTTGTCCGCGTAGAATGTTTCGTTTTCCAGCATGTTCAATATTTCACCTAGTATGAGAGGAATCAGGACAGATTGTTGAAGGAAGCAAGAATCCAATGAACCTCTCAGCTGCTCGAAGCAATATCCACTACCAGGGGCACGATTAAGGGTCAGTCCATCATGCTCAACCAATGTCCTGACGTACACTCGATGGGCTTGAGGCTGAGGCGACTCGGAAGGAGGATGCATATCCTTTGCGGTCTCGTTTGTATCGTAGAACATGAGAGAATACTCGATACAGGGTGTTTGGAAGCAGTGGAATTTCCGTAGTGTGCAGGAAATATATTGAACGGCAGGTGCATATAAGTACAGCGCCTTGAGGTGCTTCTAAGAACGCGTACAAACCGCGTGGGTGGAGAAGGGGTAGGAAAGTTCGATTCCAGGAGTCGAAGTCCGGGGTGCGTGTAAGATTACCGTGGTGCACGCGGCACGTTGTGCATGCATTGTAGTTCATACGGCAGATTAGGATGTGACTTTCCGGAGGGTTATCATCTCGATCAAGACAACTGGGTTGGCAGTTTTGGGTCATGGCGGTCACGTGCATACGCGAATGGAGCTGTGAGGCCCTCGAACTTGCACTAAACGCACTCTTGACGCCGATACTTCTGCCTGAGCAACGTTTCTCCTGTATCCTTTCTGAAAGAGCGTGCTCTAGCTTCGGAGCGCGAGGAATTTACGAGCCGAGAGTCCCATAGCCGGCCACATGTGGGAGCGAACACTACAGGATCTCATTCGTGGTCTTCGCGCTAATAAGAAGGATGAAGCCAAGTTCATATCTAAGGCAGTGGACGAGATCAGGAATGAGATAAAAGGCGATGACATGGAGCTCAAGGCAGGAGCTGTACTGAAGTTAACATACGTGCGTCCTGCAGCACCGGTCATTTTCCCTCACTAATAATTTATGCTTTCAGCTCGATATGTTGGGGTATGACATGGGATGGGCATCCTTTCATGTCGTAGAGGTCATGTCTTCCCCTCGCCTCCATCTGAAGAGCGTTGGATACCTGGCAGCTGTGCAATCGTTCGAGGAAGATACCGATGTTCTCATGCTGACTACAAATCTTTTGAAGAAGGTGAGCACAAGTATTATTATTCCGTGTTCGAGCTTGATCATTATATCAGGACTTGGGCTCTACTCCTGCAGATATCGCCGTAACGTTGAACGGTGTTGCCCACATCGTAACTTCAGATCTAGCACGAGACATTTCACCAGAGTTAATCGCAATGTTGAACCACTCACGACCGCACATCCGGAAGAGGGCGATACTTGCACTCCAAAGAGTCCTCGTCAAATACCCTGAAACATGGAAGCATGCGCGGACACGAATAGAGGAGAAATTAGAAGACCCTGACGCTGGTACTGTTTTACGTGCTCTACTTATCCCCGCATCTCATTATATTTTTCCCATCTAGGAGTAGTCGCAGCCACCGTCAATGTTCTCTGCGAACTTGCACGACATAACCCTAAAGACTATCTATCATTAGCCCCTCAACTATTCCATCTCCTCACTACTTCGTCAAATAACTGGATGCTCATTAAAATCATCAAATTGGTCAGTCAGATATAATCTAGCAACCAATTACTCTGACCCCTCTGAAGTTTGGTTCTCTCTCGCCATATGAGCCTCGCTTGGTCAAGAAACTTCAGCCTCCAATAACAGATCTCATTTCAACCACTCAGGCTATATCGTTACTGTACGAGTGTGTCCACACTTGCATAATCGGTGGAATGCTTCAGGGTATCAATGGTGACTCGCTAGCACGATTATGCGTTTCAAAACTTGCCGCATTTATCCAGGATGCTGATCAGAACTGTAAGTCATCATATTCGATATCCTGCTGACCTCCCTGACAGCCTTCGCTAGTGAAATATATCGCCTTGTTGGCTATGACCAAGATCATCCCCTCACATCCACACCTTGTAGCCGAGTACCAGGATACCATCCTCGCAAGCGTGAACGACCAGGATATCAGCATCAGAATGCGAGCCCTCGATCTGGTCTCTGCCATGGTCTGTCGAACGCTTTTAAACAATCGTACCCTGCTGAATTCTTTCACTGTTTTAAGGTTGATCGTGACAGTCTCCAGTCGATCGTCCAACAGGTCCTTTCTCATCTCGTGCCAGAGAATTCCTCATCAATTTTACCTACCGCTGCTCAATCTCTTGTCCAGCACACGGTTCCTCCATCTCCCACCACCACCGGGCCGCTCCTATCACCCAGTCAATCCCCTGCCTACCGTCTCGTTCTATGCCAAAGGATTCTCACCATGTGCTCCCAATCGACATACGAGAACGTGACTAATTTCGAGTGGTACATCTCTGTACTTGTAGATCTTGCGCATATCGCGAACGCCGATGTGGGCTCGGAGATACGTGACCAGCTTGTGGATGTCGTTGGGCGTGTCCGGGGAGTGAGACGATATGCTGTCAGGTTGATGTATCAATTGCTCAGCGACGATACTATGCTAAGAAATGCAGACGAGGAGGGGAGTTGCTCGGAGGTCCTCTGGGCAGCGGCTTGGATTTTTGGCGAATATTGCAAGTA
This sequence comes from Lyophyllum semitale, assembly GCA_018851285.1. Taxonomy (NCBI): domain Eukaryota; kingdom Fungi; phylum Basidiomycota; class Agaricomycetes; order Agaricales; family Lyophyllaceae; genus Lyophyllum; species Lyophyllum semitale. The sequence goes on along the minus strand of JABCKH010007759.1, from coordinate 5,276 downwards.
AGTTTGCTGGGCTAGGATCACGAAGAGTGTACGTTAATAACCAAGCACTTAGTGAACTGGCTGAACCTCAGAAGCTGCTACCCTACCTTCTGCAGCCGGAAGTTTCCAATCTTTTGCCAGAAATCATTGCGGTCTACATTCAATCTGCCACGAAGATCTTTGGATCTTGGGCAGCGGACATAGCTCAACGATGGGAAGATGATGACCTGCCGGAAGTCAAGGCTGTCGTCGAACAGTTGACGACTCGTTTCAGCGAGCTGGTCAGCAGTCCTCATATCGAAATCCAAGAACGAGTAAGACACTAGTCATATGCGATTAACTCATCCCATGCTAACGACCATTTGCCTTCAGGCAGCAAACTCCTTGCAACTTCTCCGTTTAATTCAGGCCGACCTTGACGCACACCGACCAAAACCTCCTGTAACACCAGGGTTCTCGACGCCGTCTGAGATAGGGATGCCCTCAGAGCCTCGCTTCCCAAAAAGCCTGTATCTCATCCAGCCGCTGTCTGCAGCGTATGAGCTCAATCCCGTCGCCCCAAGTGCTCAGGCGAGCGTGCCTATCCCAGATGGCCTGGATCTCGACGCGTGGATAGTGCCGCCACCGCGTGAGGTTGCTCCTGAGCAACCTCCGGAACGAAAGGCGAAAAAGACCAAGAAAGGGAAAGGGAAGGAGGTGGCTGAGGGCAAGGTCAAAGGTTCGAAGAAGAAGCAAAAGGAGGAGATAGTGTACGGTGACGTCTTGACACCAGCAGAAGCAGAGGTTGAGACGCCCGAAGCGATAGCGGCGCGGGCGAAAGTAAATTTTCTCCTACTCAACATCCTTATGGCTCGTTGACTTTTACACTATCAACAGCGTAAGGCAGAGCGGCTAGCACAGCTACGAGATGATCCATATTATATCATCAGCGACAAGCCTAAGCCAGCTGAAGATGACCTGGACTCGATACCAGTCGTACGACTCGAGGGGATGCCGTCTCTTTCAGGTTTGTTCCCTCTCCTACCACGGATGGCCAATTGATTGATATTTTCCTAAGGTCCCTCTCGTCAAGATCTGCCGGCACTCAAAACATCATCACAGACGTTTTCCACCGGATCGTTCGTGATTGATAGAGACGGCGAGATGCCTGAGGGCGCCACGGTCTCGAATCAAGCCTCCGTACCTACGTCACGGCAGCAGACGCCCATGCCTACT
>JABCKH010007758.1:20655-34043 GCA_018851285.1 Lyophyllum semitale | reverse complement strand
ATAACGAAATTAGGGTGAGCAAATAGTGCGACGCACATACAGTAACAAAGAGAGCTTGCGAATTCGAAGGAGCAAACGAAAGTCTCAAAGTCTCGAACCTTGATTTTGCCTTGAGCTTGAGTCAAGAGATCGATGTCAGTGATGGCGTTTTCTCGAATGGAATCACAAAGGATCATGCCATTTTGGAAGATAGACAGACTGTGAATGTATCGTAAAATGTGGTATAAATCATGATAATAAACGAAATGCGTAATAAATGCCGAAAAAGTTAGCTAATACATGGACTTCTGACTGGGCCTCATCAAGCACTCGGGTTGATCTCGACTCAGAACCTCCGGTTCTGCCCCGTCTTGGTTACGATGATATCTGCTAGTCGAAGGAAACATGAGAGTGCATTCTTTGACTGACAAATCGAGTTAATGGAACAAACGGGAGAATAGACCGTACACTGCTTGATGCATTAAAAAAAGAGTGTGTACGGAGGTCACAAAAGGATAATGAAAAACTGTGTAGTATGAATCAATCATCTTCTTCGTCTTCCTCATCATCCTCATCATCATCATCATCGGCCTCCTCGAGCCACTTGAATGAAATATTAGACGGTGTTTAGAACTAGTGCACAAACAGCTCACCTTCAAAAACGGCTCGCTAGCCTTTCGAACCCTCTTGCTGGTCTCTTTGTCCACATACTTCTTGCTGACGTGGGTACCCCATTGAGTGACCACCCCTTCTTCGAGGACGTCGATTTGATAGAGCGCCATCAAGATCTTCGGAACCACCGTAACAAGGTCTGGATGAGCGATTCCGACGAATCGCTCGATGCCACCGAGGAGCGACTTCTGATGCTTCTCAGATGTGACCATCTGAATTTCGGGGGTGTTTGAGAAATCGTGTACAATAGAATTATGAGCGTACTTACCTTGATCAAGAGCGGTCCGTACTTCGGAATCTCGGCAATGATAGCGTTGGTAAATAGAGCTTGGACGAGAACCAGAACAGTCTTGTGCTTCTTCTCGATGACCAACTCCTCGGCTTTCTTGTAAATGGCGACGGCGTATGCCTTGGGGTCGTCCTGCATTTCCCGGTTGTCTTCAATCCAACGTCCGAGTTGAGCGTAGGGGCTGTTCACGTCCTCGTCGCTCCCTTCGTCATCACCGGCCAGGGTTGTTGCTGCCAAGCCACTTTCAAGGGCCTTGATGCGCTGCTTGACCGCTTCGGGGGAAGTATCGGCCGACCAGTCCTCATTGGCCAACGCAGCGTCGTTATTCAGTTCTGCAGCCTCAGCCTTAATCTTCCTCGTCAGCTCGTCATCGCTTTCAGCGCCATCGGCTTCCTGACCAGCCTCGTCGCCATTTTCCACACCTCCGCCGCCGCCAACACCTCCAGCAGCGTCACCGGTGTTCTTGTGTTTACCCTTCTTTATTTTGACAGGAGGATTCTTCAAAATGAACGTGGTCAGCTTGTGTCGCATATCCACACCAGTCCGTTCTCCGCAGGCTTTGCAGTCTCGGATAATATCCTCAGACCTGCCACTCTTGAGAATGACTAGTTCGGTTTCCGGGTTCTTGCATGATCGGCAGAGGACGAATTTGTCAATGAAGACATCGAGAAGCTCTCGAAGACGTTCGGCGTTGTGCGCGCCATTGACGATATAACGCTCATTCTTCTCGTCGAAAGACGTTTGAGCACCGAGTTCACATCCAAAGAACTTGGTGGGGTATGTCGGAGGGCGGCTGAGAGCTCTGGCCACATCGGCCATGTTGGGAACCACAGTTTTAATGCCGTTTCCTTTGCCTTCGATCTTCGTATCGAGGAGGGGCATACTGATGAAGAAGCTGAATCAAAAAAGGAATACAGCGGAATAGGGCTTGTTGTACTCACCGGTAGCGGTAAAATTTGTCATCGACGTCGCGACGTATGTTTACAACTTTAGCCATGATGGGCAGATAGGAATTTCAGCGCTATAAGAAAAGCGGAGTGGATGAGCGTCGATGGTGAATGGTGAGTATCGAAAGAGACTGCTTACAAAACTGACAAGAGGATGAGACGGTATTTTGTGCTTTGGTATAGCAATTGGAGGTCGAAGCATGAATCCTCTGCCAGGACAGAAGATGCAAAAGGGGGTGTTGGGGGGGTGGGTTGACGAAATTGTGAAGATAGTGCTTCACGTAGGCTTTGGTAGTGAAAGGTCTGAAGGGCAAAGTGTTTCCAAGTGTTTGTGTATGGCCTGTCAAGAAAACCCGATGTTTACTCATGTTTGACCACGACGCTTGCTTAGTATTAGCTCGGTCTTAGAGCATAAGATGGACACTCACCGACGTCGATCGCGATGACGAATGTAGTATGTATAAGACTTCCCGTCGCAGACTTCATGTTGACCATATACAACGGCTTAGAGAGAGGCTAGCCACGGACGGGCGTATCATACAGAAGATTGGCATTGCCGTGCAGCCTGCAGCCGTCTAGCAGGCACCGGGAAGCTGCCTGTCCCTGTCTGTCCGGGAAATCGCTGCCTCAAATATGCAATGTCAAGCTGCAAGCAGGTCAAGGCTTGGTCCAGGGTTCTCCACGTGAAACGTCACGTGCGAGTCAAAACGCGTCCAAAAATGGATGGAAAATAACGCGACCGCGCCGAAGGCACTGTGCAATGACAGACCACCACCCGGTCAACTTACCCTCGAGAACACGTACTTCAAACCCCTCCCTGCTACGGAACGCGTGGCGGAAAATTTTCATCCTCGAGGCCCTCAAATACGCAAGTGGAGGTTCGCTGACCCTCAAATACGCTATGACAGAAAAATGGCCCTCAAAAACGCAATTTTTCCGACAGACCCTTTGGGGAGCTTCCCGGGACCTGTTCCGGCGGCTCTTCTCCATATAATATGCATGGTAGATTGTCGACTTGGTAAAGCAATATTGGAAGTGTTTCTAGATAAATTATGAGTGATTCAAGATTCAAGTTACGGGCAGACCTAGTGATAGTAATCATACCTGCACAAGCTTCACAGACCCCAGTAACAGTGGACCAGAGAGGTGCTTCTTCCGGCCCTCGGGCTACTTCGGTTGATCCTTATCTGATGACTTGGATGAGATAAACTTTTTTGCTCTAATGTTAAATAATGCTAAAGCGATATGGCGACAGGGGATGTAGGCCACGGCAGGATGGAATATTTAAATAATAGCAGCAGTGAAAAGTCAGGCTGACGATCGTTTATTTAGGATTCAAAGGTGGTCTGATCGAGAGTCTGGTCTGATCGATCTGCAAACCCGGATCCCATTCCACTTCCATTTCCGCCGAGATAATACTTGGAGGTTTTATAGTCGGACTCATTACTTGCGCTGTACTTTCTCACCCCCACTTACTCACCCGTCTTCACTCATCTCCAAAAACTAATGTCTGCCGACAAAGCAACCCGGCGTGCCAAGTTCGAAGCCGTCTTCGACGTCATTCGCGAGGAGCTCGTCGACCACTGCAAGAAGGAAGGTCTTCCTGCTGAGGCACTCGAATGGTATCGCAAGGTATCCATCGATCTTCAGTTCGCGTAGTCGCCTTCTTTCAACTCTTTCTCCTTAACAGAGTCTCGATTACAATGTCCCGGGTGGCAAACTCAATCGCGGTATCTCCGTCGTCGACACCGTCGAAATTCTCCAAGGTCGCTCGTTAACGGAAGAGGAGTATCTCAAAGCGGCTGTCCTGGGTTGGTGTGTTGAACTGGTATACTACTACTCCGTACTTCCGAAGGCAGGCAGATGCTGAATGATCGACCACAGCTCCAAGCCTACTTCCTCGTCGCGGACGATATCATGGATGCGTCCATCACCCGCCGGAGCCAGCCATGCTGGTACCTCTCCCCTGCCCCCGCGATCACGACCCCCTCGGCAACGCCTGTTGTTCCCGCAACCGTACCTACCTCCTTAGCCAATGAGGACGTTTCGATCACTTCCGCAGGCTACAAGCATCCCTCTGTGGGCATGGTCGCAATCAACGATTCGTTCATGCTTGCATCTGCTATCTTCCACTTGTTGAAGGTCCATTTCCGCTCTCAACCCTGTTACATCGACCTTGTGGAACTCTTCCACGATATCACCTACAAGACGGAGATGGGTCAACTCGTCGACCTTGTTACAGCCTCTGAAGGTGTTGTCGACTTGGCCCGCTTTTCGTTGGAAAGGTGAGATTTGATTCCTAGAAGCCAGAGAGCCACGTCACCTGTGGCATCTATTATGGTATTCAATTTTTTAAACCAGCCTACTAACAAGACTGTTCGCTTCAGGCATCGTGTAATCGTTACATACAAGACCGCCTATTACTCCTTCCATCTTCCTGTCGCCCTCGCGATGCACATGTGCAACGTCCCCGAGTCGTACACCGTGCAGCTCCCCAAAGGGAACAAGACGCTCAAGCCCTACGACCTTGCGCTCTCGATTCTCATCCCCCTTGGTGAATACTTCCAGATCCAAGACGACTTCCTGGACTACTCCGCGCCCCCAGAGGTGCTCGGCAAGATCGGCACTGATATTGTGGACAATAAGTGCTCCTGGTGTGTCAACACCGTCATGAATCTCTGCACCCCCGAACAACGACTCATCCTCGACCGCAACTACGGGCGGAAGGGTGACATTGAGGCTGGTGCTGAGGGTGCTGACACGGAGAACAAGGCACATGGGCAGGACGGGGAGGCGGGTGGTTTATGTGAGAAGCGCGTCAAGGAGCTCTACGAGGCGGTCGGTCTGCCCAAGATTTACGCGGAGTATGAGGCGGGTGTGTATAAACAACTCAACGAGTTGATCGACAGCATTCCGGAGGAAGGCGTGATTGTGGACGGGAAAGGACAGAAGGTGGATGCACACCAAGGCCTGAAGCGCCAGGTATTCCGGAGCTTTTTGGAGAAGATATATGGAAGGAGCAAGTAAAGTATATACCTAATTTTGGATCGATTCTGCTTGCACAAACTGCTTGGAAATTTTGATAGAGTGTATTACCCGCTGCAAAGTAGACAGTCGTTAAACATAGATTGACGAGAACGTGAAGAGGGAGAGAGTTCGAAGACGGACCTATCTCTAAAAGACGATCATTTGCTCGTGTCACGGGTCGCGGTGGCTTGCCGCGACACAACTATCGCTCCTTTTCTCAAAACCCAGCACAAATCACCTTGTAACATCTAAGTACAGTACTAGTCAGCGCGTCGGGTGCATTTATATCCTTTGAACTTTCTTCATGAGATATGTACCCGCTTCGCCTTACAATTTAGTAGTATTTCCCAACTGCCAGTGCAATGCCAGTGATGCAGCCATGTTTGATGACGATCCACTAGTTCTTTCACAGAAAAAAGGTATGGCCAGCCTAGCTTCCCGGCCTCCATTACGGCCGCTATCTTGATGGGCCACTCCCTCTGTCACGAGGCATACGTCTAATTAAAAACGCGTATTCTGCCCGCTAGAATACGGCGAACAACATATTGTTCATGTCTCCCAACATGCCTGCACACTGAATCGGATGGATACACGTTTAACGATGGGCTACAACGATACAACAATGCGATGGACTCTCGGCGCACGAGATAGAGCGGGGTGGTATATAGGTTCGAGGGTACAAGGTACATAAAATCAAGGGCCAAGGCTCGATGCTGCCTGCAACGCTGCGCTTTTTTATACAAAGGGGAGGGGAAGGGAAGGGAGGGTTGGTAGAACGAAAACGAAAAGAAGCGAACATGAACAAAGCTGACCCAAGGAACACAAAGAACAACGAAAAGCCGATCCATAATGGATGCGAGGCCCGGAGAGCAGTGGAAGACGATGAAGCCGATTTAAAGACAACTATCTCCCTGGAGCACCGTGTGTTTATATGGCGCTGGGGTAGCTGACGCTCTCACTCAAGTGCTCGTTGGCGGGGTTGTAAGTGAACCCTCTGAACTGATCCTGGACGGTCTCGGAGAGCGCGGAGTCAGTGACGACAGAGTCCTGTGCCTCCTCGTTAGTGAAGTCGGGGTCGAAGTTGGCGACATCTAGAACCGATTCCTTGAAACAAATGAGTAAGGACGATGCGACTACGTCGGGTAAATGATTGAAGGCGTACGACGCTAGGTTTGAAAGGTGGTTGGATCTTTTTGGCGAGGAGCCTGTGGAACGCATGAGCGGCGAGAACAGCAAGAGGTAGTGAGAAGAGTAATTTACCTGTTCCAGTCGATATACTTGGCAAAGAAGGGATGTCTCTTGATCTCCTCTCCTCCGTTAGCGCCGAGGCGCCGTGAGGGATCCCTCTGTAGTAGCCCCACCATTACGCTTCGTGCTTCGGAGGGCATGTCAGGAGGAAAGTTCAATGGGTCCGTCAAGATACGCTGGTACATCGCGTTTACGTTCTCATCGTAAAATGGTGGCAGGCCGGTCTGCAGGAGGAGATAGAAATAAAAGGAAGAGGAAACGAACACCAGTCAGCCTTGCATGGATCTGATGACGAGAAGGGGCCATGCGAACCATCATTTCGTAGAGCAGCACGCCTAGGGTCCACCAATCAACTGTCTTGGTGTACCCTTGGCTTTCCAGCAACTCCGGCGCGATATACTCAGGGGTGCCACAGAAGGCTGTGGAAACATAAGGTTGCTGAGGCTGGAGCGGTGATTAATTGGACGTACTGTTGGTCTTCTCTGTCTCGGACATGTTTAGCTTGCACAGTCCTATACATGGAATGAGTACGCATGGGGGTTGACGAGAGAGAAGGAACAGGTCCTACCAAAATCGCATAGTGCGATATGGCCAGTGTAATCCAGAAGAATATTTTCTGGTTTCAGATCGCTGGTTACTTCGTTAGTCAAAGTCATGACGAGGGAGGTGAGAAGGCTTCACCGATAGACAACATTGAAGCCGTGGAGATGCTCCAAAGCAACAAGAAGCTCAGCAGCATAGAAGCGGCTGCGGTCTTGATCGAACTTGCCCTCCCTCTGAAGGTGGTAGAATAATTCTCCTCCATTGACTATAAGCCTTGTTAGCACTAAAGGATATCCGGAACAAAAGACCCGAACGCACCGAATGACATCACCAAATAGAGTTTGTCTGGATTTTGGAATGAGAACTTCAGAGGTACGATGAACGGGTTGTTCACGAGCGCAAGCACCGTGCGCTCGGCGAGGATGTGTGTGATTTCGCCTGGGCGTTGCGCGATGTGCGCCTTACGAATGGTCTTCAGCGCATAAATCCGCTGGGTGTCCTTCTTGCGGACTTGCATCACCTTTCCGAAGCTGCCCTTCCCAATGACTTTGAGCAGGTCAAAGGCTTCGATCGTGAGGGGCTCGTTGCGGATAGGCTTGAAATCAATTTTGAGGTGGAAGGAGCCTGAGCCGGCTGTGGCGTTGTACCATTGGTCAGAGGCGTGCTGTTAGCGAGGAGAGAAGGGGATTAGAAGCAGGACTGGGCAAGAAGATAAGTAGGGACTCGCATGTCCTTCGAGCATGGGCGTGAGATCCACTCGGCCCATGAGCAGGTCATTGCCCATGTCATCCTGACCAGCGACCGCGGTACGTAGATAAGATGATACGGAGATATTTGAGGTACGCGAGACATCACTGTAGAATGTGCGAATGATTATCAATCACAGAGATACCAGGGTCGTCCAGAGACAGGCGACGCACAAATCGGCACGGTAGTTCCACACCGGACTCGAAAGATCTCCACCCATGGCATCGATCAGAATTTCGTTCTTGTCGAATTCGAGAACGACGTATGGGAGCCACCAGTAACGTTTTCGCTGTAAGCTCTCGCGGTTGCTCGTGGACTTGCGAGCGGGAGGTGTAGAGTCGAGCGCTTTCTGGATGACTTCGGGAACTTGGACGCCAGGTGCCAGGGCAAGTCCGCGTCCTGTATGATTCTGTCAGAATCCCACTGAGACACCTATGGAGGCTGCGGATTTGCATACCAGAGAAGATACGAATTGTCAGCATACCAGACCTGAACTGATCAGATCCTCCAGGCGGCTTGGGAGTCGTGGGCCGCGAAGGAATTGGGGTGACTGATCTCGAGATGACACCATTTTCCTTTGTATCTTTGGATTCTGTTGCATGGGCAGCGCATGAGTTCACAGCGCGGGGTATCTGTGATGTCTAATCACTGGGAAGAACGCACTTTTAGAGCCAAGCTTTGCCCAGGACATGGTGGACTAAGGCTAAGGAGGGGAACAATGAGAAATGCAAATATGATACGAGAACAGAGATGCCGCCAGCGACGTTGCTGTATAAGATGTGTATTGCGCAGTGATCAAAGATACGAAAAAGGAAACGGCCTTTAGCTTGATAAGATATTGTACATTCCAAGTCCGGAAACTTGCCCTCAAACTCGCAATCCTGCTCGTCGCCAGGTCAAATGCTTTTCTATCCATTGCCCCACTGTCCAACGCGTTCGCAAGGGTGGTTACGATGCTATCCCCCTGATTTACATCCCTGCCTCGCTCGCGAGAATCGCCCTATTCCCGTGGCTCCCATATCCCTGTAACGCTGCAGCCTCAATAACATCGCTCACAGTGACGCCGCTGAATTCTAATCTCTCCCGCAGCTCTCCAAAGATAAAGGTCTTGGACAGCCAGAGGGACGAGAGGCGTCGATGGCAGGGGCGGCGATATAGGGCAACTCGTCGATGTTGCGAATGTCAGATGCCGAGAGGTTCAACGTCACAGGCAATGCGTCCATGTTCGCCCCGGCGGACGCTGCGCCAAGACCAGAAAAATGCTTTGCGGCGACCGCGACGCCCGTAGCTTGCTGCCCCAAAATGATGGCCAATCCGCAGGAGCTCCCTTTGACCGGGTCGTCGCTGAAGGACCGTTGGTACTGGTCTTCAAAGTCGCCAGCAGTGCGGTATACGTCCAGCACCGGCGCGAGATTGACGTTCATTTCCACGCTCTTAAGATTCAGCCCCGCGCCTGTTCCTCTACTCCCTGCAGTTCCACTACCACACATCTGCTTCGCGCTCTGCACCGGCTCTCCGGGAAGCCTTCTCACTTGACCACCCTCCTGATCCGTTATAAGCAACAATGGCAATTTCGTCGGAGACCTTGTATTCGCAGCTTTAAGGGACACGACGACGCTGGAGATATTCGAGTTGATGTTTTCCCCGAAGAAAATGACTCCAGCTGCGTGTCCTGCTGAGATAGCATTATAGAGGGGTAATATGACCAAATGACGTGCTGTCCCGCCGCGACGAGGGAGGAAGTTGTTGCGCTGAGCACCGAGACCGGTGTCCAGGCAATTGCGAGCGAGAGCAGGGATATATGCATCGTATGGGTACATTCGTGCGTGTATAGGGCTCAGTGCGCCGCGTCACTTATGCAAATCGTAAACATGTCAAATATCAGGGATGGCATCGACAGACTACTATGTAATATGATCACTTTATAGACAAATGTCCGCTGACAGGCGCAGCACGGGCGAACGTCAAGTAAATCGTCACCCAGCAGTCACAATGAACTGTTTGGGGTCAAGTTGAAGCTTAAGCTGGTGCTAGCTTCGAGTGCTGGAGGGAAGCTTCGGTGCACGCGGTACGCACACAGCTGTCGGGATAACCATCGCGAAAACATCATATGTATCTTCTGTTCTGGTCAACCGTCAAACGATATGTACATGTAGCCCATGAGCGCTGAGCTGTCATACTTCAATTGAGATCTACCAATTCACGTTCATTCTGCACTGATATATATCATATTAGATACATTCGAAAACGGCAATATGTATATACCATACAAATTCAGCACTCTATGAGGTTATAAAACGAAACACCTAGTATATAGTACCTACTAGTGAACGAGGATGGCTAGCATCGTCATTCCGAAGAGAACAAATGGTCCCGAAACAACAACTCCAGAGACAACAGTCCTACCACTGTGTCGGCTTCTCGAACTGCAAGAACTCGCTATCGCGTGCATAGCTCTGTGACCGTCCAGACATGATTTCAGGCTGATATCGGGAGAGCGACATCTGGAATATGTGCTTGTTACCACGTCTGTACTGCGTGATCACATATCGTAGTGTCATTAGTGCTATGGCGAAGCCTGTGGTGTTGCAACTTCCGTTAGCCTTGGCGGGTACATAGAGCTGCATAACGGACATAGCAAGAATTCGATCCAGACAAGGCTTCTAAGTGCTTGAACATCTTTGCACCACCCACGCTCCTCAGGGAATTCTGTTGCTATATCATGGGACAAGAAAAGCTGGCTGTTTTTCAGAAAATACTGACCATTTGGGATGGTGTTGCATTGGAACGGGATCATACGCCAGCGGGAAGTAGAGAAGGAGTTGAATGCTGCCAGGCTCTATTGATCCTTCAAAGTGGTGGACAGCTCGGAAGGAGATACTCACCCACCCAAAAGATAGCCAGCAGCCCAAACTGCCCAATTTCGAACTGTGCGCGACCAATGTACGAGTTTTCAATAGTAAAGTCAAGGGCGATCCTGTGGGTTGACGCCGTCGGTATCAAAGACGCGCCAAAAGTTTTAGGTATATGGAGACTTACGTGATAGTCAAAAGGATAAGCGTCATAATGGAAAAGCCGAAAGGAAAGAGGTCCGCCATAACTTTAGCATTTTCGTTCCATAAACAGAATGGATCGTAGTCTGCATATTATTTGCTCACAGAAAAACTCCTGGAAGTGATTCACGCGGATCGAAAAGGCCAGGACGAGGATATTAACCAGCAGAAGTGCAACTAGACAGAGCCAAGTACATTTCGGTTTACTTAGTCAGGTTGGCACTGGCCGATTGAATCGATATAGTATACCATGGGCAGTGACTTTAACTTTGCCAACTATAGAGAAAGCCATCAACCAGTTCGAGGGAACGTGCTTGCCAGCGTAAGAAAGTCGAGTACCAGACCGAGGAGAAAATTGAAATGTCAAGGTGAAGGCCAAGTGAAGGCTTCAATCTGTCATGATGCTGTTGGTAAGACAACGAATACAGTCAACGTGAAAAAATTGAACATCCAATGAGGTGCATTAAGAGGGAATCGAACCCCCGGCGGGTCGAGATCCGGGTGGCAACGACCCAGGTTACCACTACCCCATTAATGCTTGTGAGAAGGGACATTTGATTGATAGCATTATGACGGCTGCATCTCATCTCATCTCATGTTCCTCCAAGCTGGGCCCGGAGAGCTGTGTAACGCTAGCGCTATGATTGCAGACGATCGATCGTCCTGCCCACACCGATCCAATAATATGTAGTTGGATTGAGACTGTCGCGTCGTAGTTGTTGACTAGGGGGAATTGACATTCACCTCTAACCACGAATAGGAGTGAAAGACACTTACCGTAGTCGGCAATGGTTGGCTTGTTATCGGCAGTAACGGGAGTTAGTCCTAATACTGACCTCCCGCGACCACATCGAATTTCATATCCGAATGAGATTTGCTGTCGGTCGAAAGAGCGAGGCGAGGCGTAGGGATGGAGGGTTATGCAACGGATAGCGCTCGGAATGATTAATTCAGTCTTGTTGCCTGGCCGTGGCAAAAAAGAACATGCTTCGACTCGCAAACCCCTAAAACGCTGTTTGGACATTCGAAGAGTATCCAGCTTCCTTGACGACGCTAAAGGTTTGCCGATATACCCCTGAACTATCTCCCGTTGTGTGTTGGCGCAGGGGTAGATTCCTTCAATCCAAATGGATGAGGTTGTCCTTGTTCCCATTACTCCAACATGATTCAGGACAACTGTACTGAGAATCAGTCAGGCAGAAAGTGGTTAGTGGATGTCAGTATCATTTACGCCCGATTACGGCCATCCATGCCTTTCGTTGACAGAAAATTTCGGCTGTGAAGAAGTGCAACTTGCTGAGATGATTGTTTGATCGAAATTATACTGGTAAATAAAACGTCAAAATGCTAGCGGCGGGAACAAGGCGCGAAGATCCACGGAAGGCCAGTCTCGCCGCTGGTGTTGCGCTGGGGTTTACATAGTAGTTCCTGACTTGCGAAAAAAAAATTGGTGTTGACAATGCCAGGACGCATGATCTGTGGGTAGTATATACACCAAGAGGAGTGACCGTCCACAAAATCCACCTACGTAAATACAAGCGCTACCTCCAAGAGTCGAGGAAGATTACATATTTGTTGACCCAAGTTTGACCAGCACGTTATTCCCCCTACGGCTAGCACTACAGAGACAACGGGGGAAGGTCCTTATGATAATATGATTAGAGGGACTGCGTCAATTAAAGGATCGACGCACTTGTTTCGTGGCCTCAATTTGACCCATTTTCTTTGCACGCAGCCTCGACTTAATTGAAGTAAGGGTAGAGCCTGGTCACCAGTCTCTAAGCAAGACTTGCAACGAGTCTCCTAAGTTGCCGAGCAGTGTTGGTTGCAATAACGTCCACAGAGTGGCACTAACAGACAAGAGACAACGAGAGATTATTAGAGTCGCACTCATGCAATGTCGGTGTCGAGCTCGCTAGCAAGTTGCTGGTTGTGGTTGGTGAAAAAGTCGCGGTCGCTGTTTGGAGTGGGTGGTAACAGGCTTGTTTGATCGGTAATTTGCTTTGTTTCTGTTCTTGCCTGGTTCGTGTGACGACGGCGACGGCCAAATCTTCGACAGCAAACGTTTTAGCTTGCATCGAGAGCCAGTTCAGCACTGGCCTTGGCCTCATCAATCGTCAGCGCCTCTCAGAACGCGTCTTTCCTTTCTCTCTCTTCCTCTTTCCTTCCTCATCTTCCATTCTCTCCATACCATCCAGCTCCATATACCATTGCTCAATCTCGTATTGAAACGCTGATTCCATCGCTCTGCGATATAATTCATCTCCAACGACCGTGATCTGTTCGATCCATCATGTCAAATTCTGCGTCCTCATCGACCTCAACGCCGCCATCTGCCAGCGCAGGTCCCAGTGGTCAGAATCCACATCCATCACTGGAAAACAACGACGAGAAGAACAGGTTGGTCATATCGCACTATATGACACGCAATGCAACACCTATTGAATCGCTATTTCCCCAGTGTTGTTATTAAGGTGGGGATGGTGGGGGACTCGCAGATAGGCAAAACGAGTTTAATGGTCAAATATGTGGAAGGGAGTTTTGACGAGGATTATATCCAGACGCTGGGTGCGTGTTATCTCGCGATTTGGACGCTCGCTGTTGTGCTTACATGGCAATACATACCTAGGCGTCAACTTCATGGAGAAGACGATCTCCGTACGACGAACAACTATTACTTTTTCAATATGGGATTTGGGTGGTCAACGGGAGTTTGTGAATATGTTGCCGCTGGTCTGTAATGATGCTGTCGCCATTCTGTTCATGTTCGATTTGTCACGAAAATCAACATTGAATTCAGTGAAGGAGTGGTATCGGCAGGCGAGGGGGTTTAACAAGGTGAGTATTGGATGTTCGATTATGGCGTATCAACCGAGACCAAGT
>JABCKH010007758.1:8185-20570 GCA_018851285.1 Lyophyllum semitale | reverse complement strand
TACTCTTAACCCCGTCCTGATTTATTCTGTTACCAGACAGCGATCCCATTCCTAATAGGCACCAAATTCGACACATTTGCCACATTTCCACGGGACGAACAAGAAGAGATCACAAAGCAGGTGCGTTCCTGTGCTGTAGGTCTGCTGAAGTAATCTTCATGGAATACCCATCTCCAGGCAAAACGGTTTGCCCGAGCCATGCACGCTTCGCTGATATTTTGTTCAACGTCGGCATCAATAAACGTCCAAAAGATCTTCAAGATTGTCCTGGCCAAAGCGTTCGACCTGAAGTGTGTTATACCTGAGATTGAAGGTGTGGGTGAGCCTATACTTATCTATGTGGATGTATGATGGGGTGTGGGGAGGAATATATCTGATTGGTGATGGGTTGGATCGGCCGAAAAGGGTTGGAATGAAGAAAATATTCAGGTACGTCGTGGTAACTTGATTGGTTTGAAGCACGATTAATAAAAGGTATATACTAGCTGTTTTATGCTATGCCGTAGCCTGTGGAGAACTGTCTCACTCAATTGTGACGCTGTCGTATCACCTGCTCGGCTCGCATAATCCGCAAAAACGTAGTTCTCTTGCAGCTGTTCTCTCTTCAGCGAGTTGACATAGCTTCCGGAAGGAACTCCCCTTCCTCAGCTTGTACAGACACTTTACCTACAAGCCTTTCCCTTCCTTTACGACCTATCCTTTCGGCCTAGTCTACACCCTCGTTTAATCGACACCACGTATATCCTCCCCTCCTTTCCTACTTCACTCACATTGTCGTTTTCATTGCTTTGCTGCATACCTCATGGTCTCATTTCTCATCGTCGTGCACAACTATAAACTGTCCTCGTTTTTATTACCTATCATTGGCCCATTGAATACCCTCGAAGATCAACCGACATTTCTCGTCCACACTCTTTTACCTGCGACTCACATTTGATCACTTCTTTCAAATCCAGCAAGCCCTCTTGATACTTAGTCGTTGCCCTTTATGCGCTTATTATTCCATTATTTATGTCGTAATGCATCCACGTTCGAGGCGGAATCTCTGTTTTCCACAATTCTACTCGTCCGATGATGTTCGATGTAGAGATTCTTCCCCCTTCGGATATCTGTGTTGAAGCTGACGGACTTCTTCGTGCCGATACGTAGGTTGGAAGATGGGACAAAAGCTCCGCCGCAATTCCTACTATCGTCTTATCTTTGTGGCAGGGGTACAAGCGCTCCTTATCTTACATGACCTACTGATAGTTAGCAACAGTGTTCGACTAACTTCAGACGCTCAGTCTGGTAGTATGGTGATCTCGAGCTGAATCTCAGCAGTCGAAGTAGTCCGTTTCAAAGACAGACGCAGTCAATTACATATATACACCGCGAGAGCGCTGAGAGTGGCCCAGTCGTTGTTGCCGATCACTGGGCTGCGGCACATGTTGAGTTCGTCTAGAGGACGCGTACATAGATCCAAGGCATTCGTGGTGGTGAATCAGAGAGCCGATGGGCATGTGGATAAAGTACGATCTCCCTGTGGTGACCGTCGAAAAAAAAAAGGCAAAAAATAACTAAATTCTGAACGGTCATCGTAGCCAGTATGTCAGCGCAAGTTCACTCTGAGCAGATGATGCTTGGCGCAGCAATGTGTACAATCATTGCACCCATAGATAGATAGATAGATAGATTACCCGCAGCGGTCCCGAAATGGAACAAATGTCGCCATGAGATCAAGTACTGACACAGCCATTGACAGCAGGAAAACAAGGAAAAACAGCAACGTTGGGCTCCTCGCGAAAGGCTGCTGCGAGTTCCATTTGTTCGCCAAGCATCATGAGATTGTGAAGCGCAAGGTTATCACAGACGCAGCCTATCTGGCGAAAACCCATCAAGATCCTTCGTGCTTATGTGCCGAGATAGGGCACCCATCACTATATGACCACTGGTCAATGCATTGCCTGTTGTGAGATAGTGAAAACAACCACAGATAACTGAAAGCACAGATGCACTTTTACAACTTTTTACAAGCTCTGGAGGCAAGGTTTGGATAAGCCGAATTTCAATTTGGCATGTGGAAAGTCCACCACGTGAGCTTGAGATGATGAACACTGTATCCTCCGCATGCTCTCAACCATGGGCCCTCGCTAAGCCAGTTCGACTGATAAGTATGATGCTGACATTCGCCTTGGGTCTGCGCATGCCATTTGGGTTAAATCACAATCTTCAACCCAGCTGACCACGCGCTGGTCAAGCGTTCTGGGGGACTCGGTCTCCGAATAACCAAGGACTCTCTACCTCCCGTGGTAGGCAGTGTTTTATACAGGACTTAAAGGGATATTCCAAATCCGCTCAATCATAATGGATGTCACTCTTCCCGAGGCTTGGTCAACAGCGCTCAGCGGTCCACACGATTCATTGGCTCACTGGCTAGTTGGCGCACTTGGATAAGGTTCACATGGTGATTCCGTCTCCTGATTCCGTCTCCTGATTGATTCATCGTGCCGCCTGCTGTACAAGGATTCCGTCTCAGTTTCTAGGAAGCCATGCGACGACATGGTGAGAACCTCATGCCACACACATCATGAGCTTGCTTGTTGTGGAAGAAAAGACCTGGTGGTCCGTCTTTGAAGGTATAAATATGCGTTTATACTTCGAAGATCAGTCCCCCAACCGATCGCAGGTTCACGGCAATTCTTCTAAGTCTTACAGACTTCTTTAGTCCTCAGTCATGGCTACCCAACCCTCTTTCAAGCGCCTCTTGCTTCTCGCAACTGTGGCTTTCATGGCTTTTATCGCCGTCAATGGAACACAGATCATGCGCCGTCCCGCTACCTACAAGTCTGCTGCAAAGACCTTCCCGATGGAGAAGAACCCGCAGACGAAAATTATTCAAAAACGCGCTACTGGCAAGGTCTCCTTCGCATACTTCACCAACTGGGGGATTTACGGCGCCAACTTTCGTGAGCCTGTGCTTACACTTTGCGACGCGACTGTAACTGATGTCTTCCTCACCTCACAGAGCCTACCGATGTTGTCGACTCCCTTCTGACTCGTTCGTCATTCTTTCGACTGTCGCGGGTCTTTCTCTGATGCCTCTCCAGACATCTTATACTCCTTCGCTGATGTCAGTCCTTCGACTGGAGCCATTGTTCTTACGGATTCGTACGCCGATGAACAGGTAGGCGGAAAGGACCTTTTTCTGCCCTCAAATTACTAAATAAGTTTATTCAACGCACAGAAACACTTCCCAACTGACTCTTGGAGCGAGCCTGGGAACAACCTCTACGGATGTCTCAAACAACTTTACCTTCTGAAGCTCAAACGAAGGAACCTGAAGGTCTTGCTTTCAATCGGCGGATGGACCTACGCACAGGCTGGTAAGTGTCACGCATTTTGAAGTCATGCAAATTCTCATAGTCACTACCAGGCCACTTCAGCTTCGTTACAGACCCAACGGCGCGCACCACCTTCGTAAACAGTGCTGTCCAACTCGTGGAGGACTACGGGTTTGATGGAATGTATATGCGATTCATACTTCTTTCACTGCTTGAAGCTTATATATTTGCAGCGACATCGATTTCGAGTTCCCAACCAGTGCCGCCCAAGGACAAGGATTTGCTGATCTTGTCACAGCTCTGCGGACCGCGTTCAATTCACTGGCCTCCAGGAAGGGTGACACCGTTCCCTATCAAATTACCGCAGCTGTTTCTGCCGGTTTTCCGAACTACCAGTACCTTAACGTCCCCCAAATGAACGCGGCTATGGACTACTGGAACCTTATGGTATGGCATGATCCGCTCGCTGGCAAGTATATCTCGGTGATCACACCTTTTGCATAGGCATATGATTATGCTGGATCTTGGTTGACCTATGCTGACAACCAAGCCAACCTGTACGGCGGATCGCGAACTGGTTTCAACACCGACTCGGCTGTCAAATGGTACTTGGCAAATGGCGCCACCGCCTCCAAAATTACCCTCGGTGAGCTACCCTTTATCTTGATGCCGCAGTGTTGTCTTACTGAGGTTCAGGAATGCCCTTGTACGGTCGCGCCTTTGAGAGCACCAATGGCCTTGGACAACCATACAGCGGAGTAAGTGCCGTGTTATCTACGTATCAGAACCTTGCTCACTGCAGACTAAGATTGGCCCTGGAACCATTCAAGCTGGTATTTACTCCTACAAAGCTCTTCCTTGTAGGTCCTACCATCTCTCCGTTTCTCCATTTATCTAACTACTGCAAAATTCAAGTGGCTGGCGCGACGGTGTTCGAGAACATGACCGACGTCTCTAGCTACTCTTATGACTCGGCCAAGAAGGAACTTGTTTCCTATGACACTCCTAACATCGTGAGAACGAAGGTTCAATACATCAACTCAAAAGGCCTTGCTGGTTCCATGTTCTGGGAGGTGAGACACCTAATCTTCGCTCTCTTGCCCACATCTAATCCTGTGCTTAGCTCTCTACTGACAACGTTGGCTCCCTCTCCCTTGTTGGCACCAGCGTCAGTGCTTTGGGCACTCTCGACCAAACCCAGAACCATATCAGGTAAGCCGATGCACATTACAACATGCACCCAGCTAAACCAGATCTATAGGTTCCCCAGCAGCAAGTGGGATAATCTCCGCGCGAACTTTGGAACCGGCACCACCACCACCACCACATCACCTACCTCGACCCCTCCTCCCAGCGGCACCTGCGCTGGAGTTGCTGCTTGGGGCGTTGGAGTATGCTATTCTCGATCTTAAGCAGACATTTTGAGCTAATGTATATCCCGTATCCAGGTGACCTATGTCGGTGGACAGACAGCTACCTATGGTAAGTCTTTAAAGCCAGTTGATCGCTATGAACCTTGCTAAGTCGAATTGTCTCAGCTGGTCATCTCTGGACTGCCAAATGGTTTGCTTCTTCCCTTATTTTTCTATCCCATATGTTAATAATTATTTTCCGATCAGGTGGACACTCGGCGAGACACCTGGGGTTGGTGAGTGTCTGCCAACATTATCTAGTGAGACCCTGCATCCTGACCGCCCTTTCTTTTTAGCCGCCGTCTGGACCGATAGTGCTGTTTGTTAAAGTATCTTTTCTATATTTGTTTCTTTGGGCGGGTTTTTTGTATTATTCATGGCCAGCACCGACGGTACCACAACAAAGGCAATGTCATACACTGTATTTGAGATCTACGAACGAGTGTCGCACAGCGGTGCAAAGTTCAAACATATCGGCTCAGAGGACCTCTAAGTAAACGATGTCATGGGTTGCCACTCCTTATAAGCGGGGTCAAACCTACGCTCGATCGAGCCTTTCAATAACAATGAGCTGTTCGTCTTCCAGTCGAGTTCAAAGCCCAAATGTACTTTAAAGATACAACGAAGAACAGAAAATGACGGAATTGGGGCGTTCGAGCATCTCTGAGGCCTTTTCAAACCTCTGCTTAAGCTCATCATTGCCGATAACCTTAGCCGCTTGAGCCATTTGGCGCAGGAGCTCGCCAAGGCGCCGGAAGACACGGATGAGAGAGCCCTCGAACTGGTCAGTGAGCTATGATACATCAAGACATCGATAATCAGTGTCTCGTACAGACTCCTTCAGTTGGTGGGAAAGCATACCTTGCAAATCTCGGAGAACGAGGCACCACGACACCACTGCACGACGGCATCCATGAGCTCTACCTTAAACGAAGAAACATATTCGTCCTCGTTGATGGCGAGCTTGGACTCTTTAGATACTTTCGCGATACGTCTCGCGATCTCCTGCATGACACGCAACGGGGCGGCGAGCTCTTCCTTCAGCTTCGTTGCTTGGTCGCTCTGAATCCATCATGAACGCCTATATTCAGCACGATAATTTAGAATCGCAGAAAAGAGCATACCTTTTCTGTGAAGACAAAACAGCTAAGGAGAGCTGCACACTGCTCCGGTGACAGTGAATTGAACACGCCATTAAAGATGAGCTCAGTCAGGAGCAGCTCGTCTCCAGAGCTGATCTCACAAGCTACCCTCCCCTTCATATCGACAATGTCCGCCGAAGTCGTGAACGCCAGCCTTCGCAGGACCCGCTTGCGGCACTTGAGCTCTTCAAGCTGCAGTACATCATGTGTCGCCTGAATACGCTTCTTAAGCCCACGTATTCGTTCACTCTTCTCCTTTTTCTTCGAATAGAGGTTGTAAAGCTCTGGCAACCGCAGGTCTTTGTGCAGCGGGCTCGAAAACATTTTCAGTTCCATGCTCTCAATTTTCTATGAAGACGATTAATATTTACAAAACGGAGTCATGTACGTTGACAACATACCTTCACAAGTTCCTTAAACTTTTCATCCTTGATGCCCATATTCTGTACCGGGTCCAGCAATGCGATGCCATCAGGGAAACGGCGCTGCACCTCCAACACGCTCTTCCACAGCGTCTCACGTGCCTGGTCCTGTCGCAGGTCCTTGGGCAGGAATAGGCGAATGTGGCTGATGCCCTCAACTGTGGACAGCAGCACCGGCACAACAAGCGGGACACCCTTTTGCCCGTTGGAACACGGCTGGACACCGCTAGGTGTAGCTGTGACATTGTCACGGTTCTTAGAAACAATGCCGCCGACAGAACAGTTCAAAAGGACGTCGATGATGTACTGTTCGTGAGGCGGAAGCTCTTCAGATTTTGGCATGGGCCTGTTCTGAGAATAGATGAAGGGCAGATGTTATCATGGGAAGCCATAGATGTAGTTAGAAATGGACAGACTTTGGGAGGTAGCCGTTTTTGGTAGTTGATGATCACACCCCATCCAAAGTCAAGTTTCTGGTATTTGACTTTGACGAGCCGCCCGGGCTGCAAGAACGGTAGCGAATACGTGGGGTGCGTGATGACTTCCCGGAAGTCAGCCGCCATTTGGTCGAGTTGCTGTCGGTATTCATAATACTCCGCGACCAGTTTTTCATCCGGAATCACTGTGGTACTCCGTTCCTCCTCCTCCTTCTTAAGCTCTGCAACATAACAGCATCAGTCAGGGTCCACACACACATTTGCAATGATGCTTACCATCCTCCAACAAAGGAATCCCCGCACTACTCTGGAACTGGAAGAAACACCTCTCCAACATAAACTCAGGACTGATGCCCTCCACCTTCATCAAGTTCAGTACCATGTTATAACCCAAATGGAATGCGGAGTCCAGCCTGTCCGCCTCTCCCTTCACCATCATCTTCGCCGCCGCTGGCTCCAGCTTCTCATCGCACATCATAATAACCACACCACGGTCATCCAACCCACGCCGTCCCGCTCGCCCTGACATCTGGATGTACTCGCCTGACGACAGATTGCGGAACTCGCGCCCATCAAACTTGCGTGTCGTCGTGAAGACCACGGTCTTGGCGGGCATGTTGAGACCAATCGAGAACGTCTCGGTGGCAAAGAGGACCTTAATTAGGCCCTCTTGGAACAAAATCTCGATGACCTCCTTGAGGATGGGGAGGAGTCCACCGTGGTGAATGCCGATGCCGCGGCGCAGCAGGGGGAGGAGATTGCTAATCTGAGGCAGCTGCCGGTCGTCCGCGGCGAGATTCTCGATCGCATTGTTAAAGATGTTCGTGACGAGCTCCTGCTCCTCTGTCGAATTGAATTCGAACTTGGAAAGTGTCAGCGCGAGCCCTTCACACTCGCGCTTGCTGAAGGCGAAAACAATGACAGGATTGTAGTTCTTCAGCATGATCATCCGGATAATTTTTGAAATATCGGAGGAGCCTGCCATCATATCAGCTACAGGAGATCAGGAAGAGGTAGAGAAAAAACTGACCTTTTTTATCGCCGCCCTTTTTTGTTTTTCCCTTCCTTCCCTTCCCGCCTTTCGAATCCGCTGGATCTTCGCCCATATTATCCTGCAGCTTGCCCATGGCCCTGCTGAAATTATCCTCGCGAAACTCTCCCTTCTCATTCACCACAAGATAAATGCCCTCGTCACCTGCCGGGAAGAGATAATGTTGAAGAGGTGTGGGTCGGAAGTCGGTGTATACAACGTGACATGGCTGCTCGTGCGATTTACATATCCATTCTGCAAATTGCATGGCATTGGGGATGGTGGCCGACAAAAACACATAGCGGACGGTATGCGGAAGCAGGATGATAGTTTCTTCCCAAACGACACCTCTCTCCTTGTCTCGCATATAGTGAATTTCGTCGAAGATGACCCATGCAACTTCGCGCATGATTTCGGAACCACGGTATAGCATCGACCGCAGAATCTAGTCCAAAAGTTCGCGTCATTCGATACTACGTCACAAAGAACATGCCGCACCTCAGTTGTCATCACCAGACATGTTGCCGACGGGTTAATCGTCACATCCCCAGTCATAAGGCCCACATCTCCAAATTCCGCCAGCATCTCTCGGTATTTCTGATTGCTCAGTGCCTATTGGAAACATAATGTGCGCATAAGCACATTGCATCTCATTTAAACGAGCAGAGACATGATTAAAAACCTTGATTGGACTAGTATAGATTACTCTCTGTTTTCTATTCAAACATTGAGCAATAGCGTATTCAGCAACAACGGTCTTTCCAGCACTCGTATGAGCCGATACAAGTACGCTCTCGTTCCGCTGTATTGCGTAGACGGAGACCTTTTGAAAGGGATCTAGCTCGAACTTGTATTCGCGATCAGGTTTCGCAGGCGGGACGTGTTTCGAGATCGGTATGTAGTTGTAGCCAGGTGGTACAGCAACTTGATGGCGAACCTACATGGGCACGTTACAGGGGAGTTCTTGAGAGGGCTCACAATTACGCACCTGATGTTTAAGCTCTAATCGCGTACCTGGGTCTGCGGTCCCAGTCAATCCCGCGCTTGCTGCAACTTCGCGTTTCGCTTCTGTCTCAAAGTCGTCGAGGACAATGGGTTTCGGAGATGACAGGCGAGGCTTTTTTGACGGTCCTGGTTCGGTATCTAAGTCGTGCATTGAAACATCTCCGTTTCTTGGTGGCGAAGGCTCGCGCGACGGGGATTTGGCCTTTCGTTTCTGAACTGGTTTGCTGGACGTCGGAGAGGTATCGGTCTGCATGGCTTTCTCTTCATGGACGTCGCCATCTTCGGGAGGAACTTCGTCGAGAAACGAGAACAGGTCGTTCGAGTTCATGGCGGAAATGTTCAAGAAATGAAGTTGAAGACCAATTTCTTGTCACTGCAGCCAAATCCTGTCACACTGTCACCTCTCGGATTCGACCCTCTTGTCTTGTCCCCATGAGCCTCGTACTCCGCTCTGCAGGCTCCGAATATGCCTACCCGGAAGTTGATTCGACAGGCAGAAAAAGCACCCCTGCGTTTTTAGGCCGCGCGCCTGAGGCCTCTTCACCACCCCTCATTATTAAATTGGCACTTGAACTTTGACCACTCACCAGCACTTATCTACCCCACATCCCTCGCTGGCGTCTTGAATCGCGGCTTCCAGCATCACCCTTTATTGTTGTGTTGACTGGTGCCAAGGGCTCAAGTGGGATTTTGCCTTTTGTTTGGATAGCGGGTTCATGTCCACCGATTATTCTGCAATCACTAAGATTAAAACCTTGTCAGTAGTGACTCGAAACAATATGTATTGACTTCTTGTCTGGTGTGCTGTTGGATCTCGCTGTGAGGTCGTTTATGCTAACTCTACGCTGTTGCCCCCTGTGGTGTATGGGTGCATCTGTGCCATGATGCATGACGAATGAGTTTTACGAAGGAGCGCACAGAAAATGACGTTCCCCCACACACCCGAAGAGAACAAGCCCATACTTGATAAATTCGTAGATCAAAAGTCAGTAGCCTTCCTCAGCGCATCTCATTAATGAATAATTATTTCTTTTGCGTCAACACCGCCAGCTTTAGGAAGATTCGTGCTTTTCTGCGAAGGGCCCAAAGACCACAGAACGACGTTGCGGGCGAAACAGCTGATATCTGCCTGCCACTTCAAGAGAGAGCAGAATTCGATGACAACTATCAAGTAACTGTGCGAATTGCTAGTGGTTGACTATTAGTCGTATCCGACAGTGAAGCAGTAAGGTACAGTACAAGCAGAAGAAATACAACGGTCATTCAGAGGATTGTTACCACAATTGGAGACTATTCTACCACCAGGATCAGTAAATGTGTGCGAGAACACGTATAGTAGAGACTAGAGTAGATGAGGTCGTATCGTAATCAGAATAAATATCAGGCGTAAGAAAGGGTGGAATGTGTTAGAACTTAGTCGGGAAGCCGCGGGTTGATGAAAAGGTTCACGAATATCACAAAGATAGTCGCACTTCCAGCTGCAAGCACAACCCCACCAATCCATGCGCCTCTCATGCCCGTGACATCACCATTGAAGTCGATGACATTGTATGATGTAATGCCCCTCCCGAGGACACTGCTGTTGCAGTAACACCTGTCAAAGAAGTTACTAAACTGGAACATGCAGGAGATGATAATCCATATTGCATTGCACGTCGCGAGGACTTTTCCAAGGCGACGGAAGACAATAGAGGTCCATCGAGCAAGGAACGCAGAGAGTTTGGTGGTTGGGTGAGGAGTCGTCAATGCGTAATGTGAAAGGAAGCTGGAGATAAGGAGTAGCATCCAGACAACGGTCGACACAGCGCCATACAAGATATACGCTCCTGAACGACATCCAAGACCTAAGTACAATGATTAGTCGAGGAATCGCCGTGGAGGCCCAAGGAACTCACCAGTCGTCGGTGTAAACCAAACTACGACAGTCGCCGCTCCTGTCGTCCCCCATTGCAGTGCAAGCGCAATCATGGATGCAATGGCGATACGTGAGAGTACATTGGGGCCCCACGCTGTTCTGTAATTCAAGGGAGGCTCGCCGAGGGGAAGACAATAAGCCTCTACCTGTGCTCGGTGTCCCGTCCTGTTCTTTGGGTGAGGTCCGGCAACAAACCTCTCTTCCTTCTCCCAGTCCACCTCCGGGTTAACAGAACGATGCGTATGAGCGTGTTCCGACGCTGCACGAAACACATCCGACACTTCTTCTACCGCTTGTACCCAGGGTAGAAAACGAGCGTAATTATAGATCGGGACGGTGCAGGTCTCGTCCTTGCGCAAGGGATCCCCCGCTCCATGCATAAGGGAAATAGCGTGTTGCCCAGACAAGGTTTTTGCGAGGACTGGTCCGTCAGATGGTGTAGCAACATAAGCTATATCGTTTGCACGCTTCACTGCTTGGTACACACGGGTCGTGTCGCATTTTGGTGATATCTGGAGCCAGCCGATAACGATGGAGAGGAGCCATATCCACAATGAACCGACACCCTGACCATTTGCATTGATTGACGTAGTAATGTTGCCGGTGAAGGAGTCGACAACGGTGAAGATGTAAGCAATGATCACCCATGAGATCGAGGTGACCGCAGATATCGACCATGTATGCGTATAGTCAAGCCATACGACAAGCTCGTTCCACCAATCATCGTTTTCCGGAAGGATGACAAGTGATGCAAGTAAGGAATTATCGGTTGTAATCTTCAGAGGCGATTGCTGAAGACTACTGAGGACCCGAACAGCGAGGCGGGTATTCGGATAGGCATATGAGGAGAAGCGTCGAGCTATCCAGTGACCATTTAGAACTGTCAGCGCTAATGAATAGGCTGCTAAAGTCGGAGATCCAACTGTTAACAGCATAGAAACAAGGTTGTCGAGCTTGTCGTTGCTCCCAAATGGTAATTGGGACACAAGTGCGAGCCATGGCAGCAGCCATGAACTGAATTGCTGGGAAAACACAGACCAATTGAAAGGTTCAGATCCCCCACCACATGCTCTAGTGCAGAGCTCATAAGTTATCGCCGTCGCATTTGCGATATCGGAGACTGGTCGACCGCGGTTGTCAGTGCCGCCGACTTCACCCCATCTGTGGTCCCTGATATCCCGCAGGCATTGGTCAAACTGAACCCCGGTAACCGGGGGCGACGAAAGCAAAATAAGTAGTAGAGGTATGCATATACCTGTTCAGATGTGAGCTAACCTCATTGAAGAGATATGTGTCTGCTCACCTGTGGCATAACACCTATGTGTGGAGATACGAGAAGCCATGTCAGAGAATAAGCTACGATACGGGAAACTTTAACCTCTATATTGATAGGGTCGGGGTGCAGATAAGTTGGACATCATGGTTTAGATGCTTTATACCTAGGCTCACATAATTTCCTCACACGTGAAACGCGTGGACGTTCTTGGTATGAGACTAGCTTTATACCCCGGAATGTGTGCCTTCCATGATTATCGCCTTTCAGAGAGTTCTTGATGGAGGCGGGCTGTGTATTTCATTAATCAAAACCCCGTATAGAGGATTGTGAAGAAGTAACAAGAAAACGATACCGAGGAGCATTGATTCTGTGACTGTCAGAGTCAACTTTGTCGACAGCCTGAGATGCCGCACTGGACGCGAACGC
>JABCKH010007757.1:0-34267 GCA_018851285.1 Lyophyllum semitale | reverse complement strand
TCATATGATCAACGCCAAAGGAGTCGGGGCCTTCTAGTAAGAATGCTGGGACTTATCGATTGAATCCGCTCCACCACTCACGATGAGAAGATGAAGTACTAGTGGTACTTGGTAGATCAAAGTAAATGTATATGGCGTGAGATGGAGTAAAAGATCGAGCGAAGTGGGAGGATCAGTCCAGCCTCTGGAATCTCGTCACACCGTCAACGAACACAATCACGTCTCCATCGGCACCTCACCCGCCTCCGCCTCTCCCTCCGCACCAATCTCCTCAAACACCAACGCGCCCTGCTGCTCCTTGAGCCACTGCACGCTGCGCTTCTCGTCCATAAAGTAAGTATACGCGCGACGCAAGTCCTCAACGTCGACTTGCTCCGCACGCCGCCTGCGCGCGACGACCTGCGCGCACGAGATGAGGTTCAGCGCGTACCGCAGCGTCGTCTGCATCGCCATCGATGTGAGCACGGTCGTCGCATCTGGCGTGAGGGTCACGTCTTCCTCCTGGCACCTGTGAAGAGGAGGGTCAGTATTCGGTAATGAGTGGGAAAGGAGGGAGGGGGATACCTGATCTGAATGATCTGCTGCACGTCGTCCTCGGAGTAAGGTTTAGTGCTGACGATGAGGACGCGGTCAAGGAGGTCGACAGGGAGCCCGTGCGGGCTGCGGAACTTGGTGCCACGGATACGGGCCATGCCACGGTTGGAGGCCATGATGACGAGCGGGGCGAGTTCGCCCTCGAGCGCGCGATTGAGGAAGGAGAAGCACTCGATGTCGAGCATATGCACCTCGTCGATAAACAGGACCTATCGGGGGCGTGAGCTACGGGACGAGAAGTGAAGGGAAGGGAAGGAGGGAACGCACGCCGGGGACGATCTCGGCCTTGCCCTCCTCGCGCCACTCAGCGACCTTGGTGTTGATTTGGGATCGTAGCTCGGGCTTGATCTCGCCCGTGTCGCCGGCGAAGAGTGCGAGGAAGCCTTGGGTGCGGCTGTTGATGACGTCGATCTCGTGCAGCGACACAGTGTGTACCACCTCCTTGCGTTTCTGGATCTCGCCCTCGGGGCATTGTACGAACTTTGTCTGCGGGGGGAGTCAGCGATATGTATAGCAGGAGGAGGGGGGGACGAACGTCGGCACCCATGGCGTCGTAGTCGCGCGACCGGGCAAAGGAGCGGCCGAGTTTGGTGATTTTGCCAGAGGTTTTGTCGATGGCGACGACGTCGCCGGCGAGCACCTTTTCTTTTGAGAGGGCATCGATCATTTTGGTGCCGAGGTCGTATATGGTCTCCATATCCGTCGTTTTAATTGTCAGCTTTCCTGTTTTTGTAGCCTGTTACATCGTTGTATGAGAACGGAAAAGAAACGGGACAGTGGGGATGGAGGACGGACTCCGGTGACACTGCGGTCGATCTGGATTTCGACGACCTCTCCCTCGATGAGTTCTGTCTCCTCTTTTATCCGCACGCCGATGCTCCGTCGGAAAGCCTGTGTTAGAGCTTCGGTTTTGGACATTGAGAGCGAGAAAACCTCGCTTGCAGCAATCATCGTGAACGGCACGTCCGGCCCCAAGTTCTGTGCCATACCTGGGTGAAGTCAGAGAACAGTCTTTGCGTTCCAGCTGCTTGAGACTCACCTAACGCGATCGCCGTCTTCCCCGTTGAAGGCGGCCCCGCGAAAAGCATTGCCCGACCTGCGATCCGCCCCTCCTGCACCATTTTGAGGATCATACCGGCAGCCTTGCGCGCCTTGCCTTGCCCAACCATACCCTGCGAATTTCCGCGTGGCTCAAGCCGATCGTCGAGACCCAAGCCCCGGATGTGTGAGTGGGCGCCTGCAGGTCTCTCAGTCGGATTAGCAGTCAGATATAATTTTATGACGGACCGATTCGCTCCATTTTTGTGATATCCCGCAGCTCCGACGTGCCTGTGGTAGATATTTGGGTGGCCTTGCAGTAAATTGAGCCATATCTGCAGTGTAAGGTGAGGGAATTGGCTTACCATGGTGGTGAACAGGGAACGCGTCTGCCAAACAAAGACTGCCAGCAATTTCCTTTCTCGGTTGTGCTAAATTTCTTTCATGTTGTCCTCATTTCGAGGCAGCGCATCGCTGCTTCGAACGTGTTTGTCCTCTTCACTACCTCCACGCCGCCTCACACCGCATGCACGCGCCTATGCTACCGACGTCTGGGAGAAAAAAGCCAACAGCGAGATGAAAGACGCCCTCTCTCGCACCACCTCCCTCTTCAAGACCTACAAGCCCGTCTCCCCGGGCATCCGCCACCTCAAACGTCCCTTAAACCCACATCTATATGAAGGCCGCCCCGTGCGGGCGCTTACCATCGCCAAGCGCAAGACGGGCGGACGGAATGCCCATGGGCGGATAACTGTACGGCACCGCGGCGGCGGCCACCGCCAGCGCATCCGCACCCTCGACTTTGTGCGCGCGGAACCAGGTGTGTTCGACGTCGTTCGTATTGAGTACGACCCAGGTCGTTCCGCGCACATCGCGCTCGTGCGCAGCCGGAATACTGAGGACGAGGGTGTGGAGCGGTGGAAGTATATCCTTGCGACGGACGGGATGAGGGCAGGCGACGAGGTGCAGAGTTTCAGACAGGGTATACCAGTGGGGTTCATCCCGGGATTTGACACGCAGCAGCAAAATTCGAAATCGGAGGAGGGGTCCTCTGCAAATTCCCTTGCCCTCGGTATCCTGCGCACCATGACTCTCAAGCCGGGGAACGTCCTCCCGCTCAAGCTCATGCCCCCCGGGACCGTCATCCACAACATCGCTCTCAAGCCACAGGGCCCGGGCATTCTCGTCCGCTCGGCGGGCTCCTTTGGCCAGGTCATGAGCCACGAGGACGCAGGCCGATACACTCATGTCCGCCTGCAGAGCGGCGAGGTCCGCAAGATCCTCGCAGACTGCTGCGCGACCGTCGGTAAAGTCAGCAACGGGCTATGGAAGAGCAGGAACCTTGGTAAAGCTGGCCGTTCGCGCTGGCTGGGCCGCAGGCCGTCTGTGCGCGGTGTTGCGATGAACGCGTACGTGCCACGAAAACAAAAAATGTATTTTGTACTAACGTCTATCTAGGAACGACCACCCGCACGGTGGTGGACGCGGAAAGTCCAAGTCCAACAAACACCCTGTCTCCATCTGGGGCTGGGGCACCAAGGGCACGCGTACGAGGAAACCGGGACCCAAGGGTCCCAAAAACAGCAACAAAATGGTCATTCGCGAACGTCCACGGGGCAAGGAAAAGCGTAGTAACTAGACTTGTGTCAATTTTATTTCGTTTGAACCATCTGTCCGACAGACCTTGCTTTTACTCTTCATCATCCTCCTCTTCTTCGTACTTCAACGTCTTTGGTGTCTCCTTGCTCAACTCTGCCTTCCCAACAGCGTCCCTCCATGCTGTCAGCTCATTCCCGAGTTGCTCCCTCGCCTCTGTGATTGCCCTCTGCAACGCCCTGTAATATTCCTCCTGCCCGTCCGCGGGGCTTTTGTCCACACGAAACGCTTGCGTCTTCGAGGTGCTGAGATGCCCGACGTTCTCCACGACCTGTGCAGGCGGATTGAGCTCGTAGCTGATCGTTATCGTCGCCGCAGACATCGAGGCGCTGTGTACACTTGTTGTCCAGCGGCCTCCGTCGAACCAGGACGCACGTGGCCGAGAAAGATTTTTTGTTTGCTATTTTTAGCCGAAAACGTTTGCCCTCTCTCGTCCTCCCCCCACTCCCTCATAATGCCTGTTCTCGTGCAATACACATAGACTTCGTCTTTGCTTCATCATAGAGACCCCCTAGACTTTACTCACTAGACTTTTTTCTAGAGCTTCTTTTGGACCCGGGACCCGGCTAACAGTTTTTTCTAGTACTAACGCTTATCGTAATGGACCCCGACTTCTCCACTCATCCTACCTCATTTCTACCTCCACTCGCTCGTCTCTCGACACACTCCACCCACAACGTGGCCGACGCCGTGACGAGACTACGTAACCTCTACTGGCCCCCGAAGCCGCCCCCGCTAACGCTGCCCAGGCGCACCATCACCATACCCCGGCACATCCACGACGAGTCCGTCCCGGATTCCGGGTACGCCTCCGCAGAGGACGAGGACGAAGAGGAGGCGTGCATCACCCTCACACACATTGATGCTGCCGCAGACCCTGAGGACCCTGAGCTCGAGCTCCTGCGCGCAGATTCTCTTCAGCGCGCGTTCGCGATCAGGTGGATTACGGGGTTCATATCCCGTGCCGCCCCCTGGATCGACCTAGCCCCCAACTCAGTTGAGCATGCCCTGCGCGCCTGCCTCCTCGACGAGGCGACGGCGCTGCTGTCCGCGTTCGCCGGCGACGACAATAATAACGATACCCACACCGACACCGCCGATACCCATGCTTCAACCATACGCACCTTCGCCTTCCCCACGCCAAGCGGCGAAACCATCACGGTGCGCTTGAACGACGCGCCGCTCCTTGATGACGACCATACTGCC
This sequence comes from Lyophyllum semitale, assembly GCA_018851285.1. Lineage (NCBI taxonomy): Eukaryota > Fungi > Basidiomycota > Agaricomycetes > Agaricales > Lyophyllaceae > Lyophyllum > Lyophyllum semitale. The sequence goes on along the minus strand of JABCKH010007757.1, from coordinate 29,773 downwards.
GTCGGACTCCAGAGCTGGGGCAGCGCCATCCGACTCGGCGCGCGGCTGTGCACCGCACCCGCCGTTTTCTCTCTCGCTCCTCCTCGCAGCGCCCACAGGCCATTACGTGTGCTCGAGCTCGGCGCGGGCACGGGCCTCCTCAGCATTCTCGCCGCCCAGCTCCTCTCCCTCTCCCCCTCTGCCACGGTCGTCGCAACAGACTACCACCCAGCGGTCCTTGCGAACCTCGCCCGGAACGTCACCGCCAACCCCACCTGCACGCCCATACGTGTGCACGCGCTGGACTGGGAGAAGCCGACGTATGATGCGCTGGTGCTGGCGCGGCCGTTTGATGTCGTGCTCGCGGCGGATGTGGTGTACCACCCGTTGCATGCGCGCTGGATCTGGGGTTGTGTTGGGCGGCTGCTGAGACGGCCTGGTGGGTCGGGAGAGGAGGGGGAGGGGGAGGGGGGCGTGTTTTGGCTGATCGTGGCGGTGAGGGGGGTGGGACGGCATGAGGGGCTGGATAGATCTGTGGTGGAGGTGTTTGGAGAGGGGGAAGGGGAGCGGGAGGAGGAAGGGTGGAGGCTGAGGATTTTGGAGATGGAGGAGGCGGGGAAGATGGATGGTGTGGGGAGGGCGGATGAGAGTGGGTATAAGCTGTTCAAGATTGGGTGGAAGAAGGTTGACGCGAGGGGGCGGCGGGATTTGCGGTCTAGTTAAGGAGTTGTGGCGCTTTTATTCGGGGCTTTGCGCCTGCTATTAACAAGTTTCTATGAAGTTATGGCAAAACCTTCTTACTTGTCATCTTTACCATTTACTAAGTTCACAATGTCACAGTCGTTATCTTTCAAGAACCTAGGTCTGCACTACTTGGAGAATTGGCGCCTCGTCTGAGTCGTCTGACCTTCTCCCCCACATCTCTAAGTAAATCTTCAAGCCCTCCTTCGCAGCAATGTTCACTGCGTCATTGGTGCGTAAATCCAAAGATCTGGGGTCGCACAGTTCTGCCAGAAACGTAATGTCTTGGAAGTCAGTTCCGGCCTTTTTGGTAGACTTCCCGCGATGGGCGAAAGTGTGTAACTTCTCCCTTAACAACCACTTCGGCAAAAGTACCCTGACTTTGACACCATTGATGTCGACCTGCTCGGTTGATCCGTCATCGAAGAAGTCGAGGTAACGGGGAGTATCGACCCAGACGTCGGTGGGGAAAGCGTCGATAGGCAGTGTTTTGTAGCTAAGGGATTGAGTACCTTCATCCCATGTGAACGACCCGTTACCGGCAGATACGAGGGCATTGATTTTGTTCTGGATACTATCCTGTGGGGTGGTTCGAATGATGACATCTAGGTCTATGGTTGAGCGACCCCCGCCAAGTGCATAGCATGCGCCGCCGCCCCATACGATATAATCGATCCCATTATTGACGAATAGTTTCGAGATCTCGGACAAATCATCGAGCGTCAGATCACGTAGACTGCAGCTCATCTGGGGCCCGACATTCATTAATTTTGCGATGTCGAGTGGACGGAAAGAGTAATTACATTCTGGCGCTTGTCGGGATGCCGTTGAAACACTGATATGAAATAGGTCGGGTATGCGGCTAGAAAACTCGTCAGTTTGACATAAATGAAACAATATTAAGGCAGCCTCAATGTACCTGAGTGTACTTAACGGGTGGGTGTTGAGCGTACGATCAATACTGGACACAGGTGAGGAACGCAGTTTTGTTGTTCTGGACAGTTGGGGACGAGGGGAACTATTCACCAGCTGTATCGAATATCTATACATAAGCCAACGGGTGATGCTTCTCGTTTCCGATAAGCTTTCACATCGGCGGCATGTTCACAAGGGGAGAACTGCGAATGCGTTAATGACTTCGCTAAGTTTACCGAAAGCTGCATGCGCATGCGTAGAGAAGAATGAGACGACTTGCGGCTCCGTATCCCAACTCGATCCGCGTCGAGAAGCACGGAAAGTAGCACAAGGTGTAGTGACAAGGGAAGCTGCCAAGAAGTCGCCACACTGAACTTCGTTTGCTCATATTTGTGAATTTCTAGTAATCGACCATAATTATCACCTATTTGTCTTCCACCTTTTCTCAACGATGCCAGCGGCTCTCCAAGGTTCTATCAACACCATAATATCACCTCCACAAAGGTTCAACGATGTCTTGAGGCAGACGAGCGAGGTTCTCTCTGAAAACGGGGTTCCCATGATTCTGTGGGGAGAGAATGCGCTCATCCAATACGGAATTCCAGCCGCAGTGATAGTAAGTCTCGGATTCTATAATTGAATTTCTGTGTCGGTTGAATTACTGCATCGATAGCGAGATGACATTGCCGTTCCGAGTGACTTGCTCGATGATGCAGCAGCAGCTTTGCTTGCAAACGGATGGAGAGTTTCTCCGACGAAGCTCCCATTGCCGCACACTCCAGACAGGTGTCGATCAGGTTGGGACATCGTAGCTAAACATTCGCGACTCTTTCGCTATCCAGAGTCATACGGCACCCGCCCGCATGAACTCCTCGTTCTGCCGTCTTGCTTTGTTGGTCTTGAACATGAGCCCCTCCACGACAGCACCAAATTTCTTCGCTTCGGTGATAATATCTATTGCCCTTCTGCACATCTCATGGCAATATCGGTCGCGCGAACTCATATTCGAAATTCGCTCAAAACTACCTTGTTTGGGACGTTGATGTTTGCGTGGGCGTCGTACTTTTGGAGATATAGTGACTTCAAAGTGGATGAATTGGAAGGACGCGCTGAAACAGAAGTTGTGGATTGGTGGCGACGCCTTGCCGAGTAATTGATGCAACATAACACCATCGCTTTTGCTGGCCGAGGTCGCAACTAAATAAGGGCAGCCACATTTTCTCGATGTAATTGCATGGACGGGTGAAGAGCAGAGGCTGTTGTCATCTGACTGAACCGCATGCATCTGTGGTCAAGAAATGTCCAACTTGAACTTCCCATGCAATGGCGCCCTACTTCCAGGCACGACTGCTTATTGTGAGGAAGGATATCAGCTATCTCGGTTTTTTTGATTGCGAGGGACTGTTACTAGTCAGAACAGAACGTGGTTCGCTGCAGAACATTCTGCATTCCAACTCGAGCTGAATGTAGGCTGTGGTGCCGGTCTGTGAACATCTTACCGCTGTACAGGAACAAGAAGTATCAGATTACGGATTCGGCCAAGAGATCGAGCAACTCGCTTCTCGGGCTGTGCTTGCAAGGCGCCATTTGCCAGACTCGTCAGGATTCTGTTGTTCTCAGATGCCTTCCTAAGAGAATGCCATGGCTTCGAACAAGTTTTGGTTCCTTCCTCGACATACTAGTTTATACCGGTCAATGGAATGTCAGTGTCAGTGTGAACGAGTAGTGGTCCATGGAACCAGTGTCACTGCACTGGCAAGTTCCATTTGCCAACCGGATTTTCAGGCTCGTCGATAGAGGTCGATAGATGTGTTATATGGTACCACTGTGCGCGAAAATAATGGCAATCCCTGGTAGACAGCGGCATCCACTCCGCCGAAACATTCAAAGGTGCATTCACTGATGTCATGCTTTACAAACAGCCATTGTAGGTGTACATGTCTCCTAGGCTGTCAGTGAAGGGACTCCATGTGCTAGCAGCCTTGAACTCGGCTCATGATCAATGTACTACGTCGTCTGCCATATCTCTCACTGGCGATCCACAGCACCTCTTCATGTGACAGTACCTGACGTGACTGCCAGGATTGCAGGACTGCTGGTCCTTACTACATCCTGGCGCGTGAAATGGATGACATGCTACTTTAAAAGCTTTATACCTGAAGTAAAATAATAATATCTGGTGGCAAGCTTCAATCCTCGTCGTCGCAGACTCGAATTATGTAACCTTTCTTGCGAACGGCGTACTTAGGACTACAACCGAATGTGGGTGAATGACGTAGATTATTTGTAGATCATTGTCACTAACCTCTCCTTGTTCGTTCTGGCACTGCCAACCATTCCGATGGTCTTGCTTCTGTCCCCACTACGGCTGTAATCTGTTGGAACTCCGAGCCGTCTACAGTTCCTGCGATGTTGAATTGAGCTAACGAACACGAACAGTTGTTTGAAGTTATTTCGCAAGTTCATCTCGTCCTTTCAATTTCGCACACCTGCCAGTCGGACTCCACTTGCCTGTTCAGGAACGCTGACCGTGTCCACCGTGACGGCAGTACAACAGTTACTCATGACTAGCTTCTGAAGTGTACTTCCCATATAGATAATGCTCAGGTCGATGTTCAAACTGGTCTGAGGAATTCTCGCTGCTCACTGGATCGGCAGCACTCTGCAGCTTATTTCTAGATTGAGGTGCCGAATTTTGCAATGTAGTCGCGACACTTTGAATCAAACGGAATGTTATCCGCGGTAGCCCGATTAAGGACTTCTCTCTTATTCGCTTCCAAGGGGAACCCTTTCCACAGGTTGGATTAAAGCTCCAACTTTGCTCCAACTAACGTCGCCCTGGTCAATCCCTCTTCTTCACCAACCAACAGACTCGAAATTCCAAAGAATGAACAAAAACAACCTTGCCATTGACTCTCGTATATCTTATGGGTTCACCAAAACGACCTCGCCTGGCGGCGAGTCGGAAGCGGAGTCTTTTGATGACGATGATATCGTTCCTCCCACCCACGAGCATCGAACGCTCGTCCTATGCTTCGACGGGACCGGTACGTCAACTCTTCATTCGCCTGAATGGGAGCCTCGGCTTAGCCACATGTTGACCTACAGGGGATCAATTTGACGAGGATGTCAGTCCGTCAATGAAGCTGACGTTGCTTCTAGCTGAGCGCTTCTTTAGAACTCAAATGTAGTCAACTTTTTTTCGATGTTGAAGAAGGACGACTCCAAAGAGCAACTTGTTTACTATCAGGTAATTCGAAAAATCAACACTATTGATGCGGGAAGCTCATTCGAATTCTATGCAATTTATTAGGCTGGTATCGGGACCTACACGATCCCTCAGGTAGCAAAGCCGATGATGTCTAAAATCCATAGAGTCGTTGACTCTATGATTGGCATTCATTTGGATGCTCATGTCATGAGTGAGTTGAGTCGTCACCACATTATTTACTTATCTCATGGACGGCGATAGGCGGTTACGAGTTCTTAATGCAGAATTGTACAGTGATCTCCATATCTGGTGGGGTTCCCCGCCACGCTGACAGTGCAATTTTACAGATGAAGCTGGTGACAAGATATGTATATTTGGTGTGTCCCCTTCGTCATCTCTTCATAATCACATCTGACAGAGAACTAGGATTCTCGCGAGGGGCCTGTATGTGATATTCCGTTTCTGTGACCGTCTTTGCATTCGTCTCACCCCGGAGCAGATACGGCACGAGCACTTGCGGGGATGTAAGTTCGCGTTAAGTTGACGTCTCTAGCCTCAACTGACCTGAATCTTAATTACAGGATACACAAGGTATGTTGAATTGACAATTTATTGCTGTGTTTAACCATATAAGAAGGTTGGGCTGCTCCCAAAATGCAATCATCAACAAGTTCCTTTCGCATACAAAATGTACTCTCGTGATGATGACCTCGGGTGGAAACAGAGTACATCTTTCAAGAAAGCATTTTCAATTGATGTCGACATCGAACTTCTAGGAGTTTGGTAAATGATCTATCTTTTACAGGCATATCTGCCCGCTTTTACGTTCTTTCTTTCTTAGGGAAACTGTAGGGTCCGTCGGGATGATCCCCAAACGTCTTCCGTTCACGACCTCCAATACCCACGTTAAGTATTTCCGCCACGCGTTAGCCTTGGATGAGCACCGAGTGCGTTTCAAGCCCAACTTTTGGAATCGACCGACTCCCGAAGAAGTAAAACTCGGAGTCCCAAAAGGACACATGCCCCGCCCGAAACCCAAACATCAGACAACGCGAGACTTTGAGCGCCAATTTTCGGATGGAGGCGAGCATTCCACCAACATTGAGGAGGTCTGGTTTGCCGGTTGTCATTGTGGTGAGGGACTCCCATCATAAAATGTCTTCTTGATGACTGATATGGCCAATCAGACGTCGGAGGAGGTGCAGTCAAAAACGAGACCCGCAACAGCCTTTCCCGCATACCTCTTCGCTGGATGGTCCGGCAGTGCTTCCTTCTCAAGACGGGTATCCTTTTTTACCGAGAAATGTTGAAGGTGATCGGAATGGATCCCGATTCCCTCCATCCTACCGTCAGATCCCGACCACCCCCCGTCACTGCACTGAGCGCCCCTTATGAAAAGGAAGTTAAATACGTGCCTTCTGTGGGCACTAGCCGGACACTTGTCGACGTCTCCGATTTCGTTTCTGAAGAGGAAGAGGACCTCGCCGACGTGCTCAGCCAGATTAATGATATGCTCAAGATCTCGAAATCGTGGTGGATACTTGAATATTTGCCACAGAAGATCAAATATCAAGGAGATGACGACGCCTGGGTGAAAGAGCTTCTGTATGTTTTTTTTGCCATCTACAACAAAGTCACATTTTCGACTTACACCATCCCTTAGCATTAATCGTGGCCATGGTCGACTCATCCGAAAGCAGCAGGCTGGCGTGAAGATCCATAGATCAGTTAAGTTGAGAATGGAACACGCCAACTACAGTCCTAGAGCGAAATGGAGCGTTGAACCAACTTGGGTTGATTGATTGGGTGGTACTTGCAGAGTCCATACGATTATAGTTTATCTTACAGTGAGGCGGCCTCAGGCCTGCTACTGTAATCATTATTCGAATGTCAGTAGGTTACGTACCGTCGCTTTGATTATACGTTGGACGGGGGTGTCACTGCGGGCCGGGGGCTGCTCTGCCACGGTAAAAAAACCTGTGCTCCAGACAGCGGGTGTCGGTATATTGGCGAGGGACACGGATTCGCGAGTGAATTCGAGGAACCGCAATTCCCCGTCGATGCGGATGGAAAAAAACGAAAGTTTGGCAACTGCCACTTGAGAGTCTAAATGAGACGCAATGAGACGCAGGCGAAGGTAGAATGGGAGGGCACCCATGAATGATAGTGACAGCGTTTTGAACGTTGCGTTGATACTAAGTACTGAATGGCTGCTGTTCAGGGGGGTTTCGCGGTGAAAACTACTGTTGTGGTTTGGTGGAAAGCAATGAACGCCAACGAGGCCCAAACAATGATGGACCTGCGAAACAGCGAGCAGCAGGGCTCCAAGGCGATGATAGCGTTGAAATACTGCATGATAGATAATATACGATAGTCGATAGCTCGCGGGGATTTACAAATTTAAATGACAGTGCAGTTATCGAGGAACTGACCGTGAATTCGGTGCTCCTTCATCCCCTAGATTTCATAGCCGAAGCATGGGAAGTAAGCAACGGGTATACTAATCCGTCTGGATAGACGGCGTAACCGTCATTGGGGGTATTACCACTAGCATTGGAGCATCATCAGACGAAACGTTATACGCGGAGAAACGACCGAATCCCTACCTCGAGAGATGCGACCCGGATTGCCTAGATGGTGACAGTGAATTAAGACCAGAGACTTTCGTGATTGAATGCACATCGGCTTACCAGATGAGATCGCCCGCCACTCCAGATGAAACAATCTGATTGAACCAGGCAGTATAAACGGTAGATTGGTTGATGGTAACGCCGAATTCTTCAATGATCACAGGCTTTCCTGCCTTGGTCTGAGAAGCTGCATGGTCCGCAATCCATTGGGTGCCCCAGGCTTGTGCATTGCTGCCTTGTCCCCAAGATTCCTGAGAAACGATCAATACGAGGATGTAACAACGCGACAACCGCGTACAGGGTAGGACTAGACATTAAACTGAGATCAGTCTTCAAAGATATAGAGGTAGGCGAAAAATGAAGCAACGTACATGGAAAGTGCCGAAGTCAAGCGTGCTGATAGCCATGTTGGCATCGAAATCGATACCCTCGCTACCTCTAGTGGTGTGTAAATGGCTGGAAAACTTCTAGAGCAATGAAGGTAGCACACTGATAAGGGTAGGTTGGCGCGCTCGGCTGGTTGTAGAAACCCTCGTCACCGAGGCCGACCAAATGGTTGGAGTCGATTGACTTGATGTACGTCGAAATCGACCTAGCCCAGTTGGTAACCGTTGCCGTCGTGCATGTGCCCGACCAGGTGCTGGAAAACAAGATTTATGAGAACCAGGACTCTAAAGGCGTTGAAAGGTCGCACCCAGTGCTTCCCCTGCATCTGGGCTCGTTGGCAAGTTCCCAAGCGAGGATCGTTGGCTCGTTGACATAGCGACCGACGAACGTCTTGATATAGTTCTTGAATGCAGTCTGGATTGCGGCATTGGTATAGAAGAGGTCATGGTTGGACGAGTTTGCAATCTGATTAACATAGACGTCCATTCCGCCGTAATCGGCCCTGTTTCATCCTCGCTTTATTTCCTGTAAAAGGCTGATGGAAGGGCGAGTCTTACCAGTTGTTAGTACTGGAAGAGGTCCATGAGCCACGGTACCCACATTGAGAAGAACTAAGATTACTCACAGAGCAACGATGAGTCGAATTCCGTTGGCTTTTGCAGCGGCTACAACATTGTCTAGAAAGGATATGAATGATTCGTAACATATTTGTAGATCTCAACGAGACTGTGGGTTACCAAAGTTCTGCAGCCCAGTTGCTCCAGTGTTGATTGTGGGTGTACTTCCTGACCAGCTTTGATACCAGTTTCCGTTTGGATTGGTAACCTCGTTAAATCCCCTAGATTGATGCGCGTTAGCCCCGCAATACATCAGGTATCGAACTTGACCTTACCATGTTCGAACAGTTGTTCCTCCAGCTTTGGCGATGTCTGCGAAGGCCGCGTTGATGTTGGCCACACAGAGACCTGTTAAGCCGATCCAATACGCGTTTCCACTGTTCTATTGTCATAACCTGGATGAATTATGTTCAATAACATCAACGCACCCTACAATGGTATATCTCTGGCCGTTTAATGTGAAGCGAGTGCCAGAGGTCTTGACGAAACCGGTCGAGACGGGAGGAGAGTTAGTTGTCGTGGTGGTGGTAGTGGGTGGCGTGGTCGTCGTTGAAGACGTTGTAGATCCTGATCCAGGGAGACACTGGAAATACCAATCATTGAGCGATGTACACGTTGTCCCGGAAACGCAGGCTAAAACATCATTAAGTTAATAGAGCAATGGACGATAGGTGGTTCTGAACTTGTATCTCCAGTCCAGCCAATACCTCCACACTGCGCATAGATGGGTTGGACTGCAAGAGATGGCGATACGACCAAAACCAACACAACTAGACTCGTTAAGAGTTTCATACTAAAGTTGCCTAGCGAAGATGGTGTCACTCCACCGGCTTATAAGTCCTTGAATAATCGCTTTCTCAGGACTATGGTCCGATATTTCGCCTCGGCAACAAATACTGCGATCAAGTTCCGTGCGGCGTGCACTCTTGTAAAGAAGCGAACAGCAGATGCAGATCATGCGCCTCTCCAAAAGTAAAATCTCCCGCGAGCGTCCGGCGTCGCAAGCGGGAAGTGGGGACGGAGTAACTTCCACTGACGACTCTTCAGCCACGCCCGTCAGGTGGTGCTGCATCCGTTGTGTGACCTGCCGAGGCGGGTATGAAGAAATCGGAGAGCGTCATTTGTTTTCTTCAGTTTATCCTGTAACAACGACTAAGCGTCTTCGACAACGAAAGCTTATAGATCATGAGGGTCTGTCAAAAAAAGGATATGCAAAGGCAGTGATTCGTCTGAGCAGAAAGTATGAGCTCTGAAGCTGAAGAAATACATGAAGACTACTCACATTTGACAACCGACTTTCAAAACTCTTCAGCACTTTTCTGGTCCTCCTCTGAAGGCTTGCCCGGCGGCCGAAATACTGGAATGAAGACAATCAGCAGGTACCCATTGGCGGCCCGGGCTGCACGACGAGTTCCGTTGACCGCGCGAGGGTTGAGCCATACACGGCATGCATCATGAATTTTGACCATAGTAATACTGAAGTCTGATAGTGAAAGTAAAAAGGCCTGGGTTTGGTGATCGTAGTAAGTAAGCCGTAGTAGCGAGGAGTCTGGGTTTGCTCAAGTTTGCCGAAAGCCTCAGTGCGTGTTGGATCTCACGTGCGGGTCAAAGTTCTCCTACCCTCCACACGTCAAACCCGTACGACGGAGTATAGACGATGTACACTTCATCCGCAGCTCAGAAGGCCAAACGACGGACACATACTCGACCAGAACTTTCAGACGAGCAGAAACAGGAGATTAAAGAGGCCTTCGAATTGTTCGATACAGACAAGGATGGCTGTGTGGACTACCACGAGTTAAAAGTCGCGATGCGCGCATTAGGATTCGATATGAAGAAGGCAGAGGTGCTGAAAATTCTACGGGACCACGATAAGACGGGTCATGGGTTAATGGACTTCGAGGATTTCGCGAAAATCAGTGAGTGGTTCAGTCGCGTTTGCCTTCTTTGTTCTGCCCATTCCTTCGTCGAAGCACGCGTCACATCCCTTTATTCTGCGTTTTACGCGTGTTTTGACCACCTGGTAATAGTGAGCGAACGGATACTCGCACGGGATCCCATGGAAGAGATCCGACGCGCTTTCCAACTCTTCGACGACGACAACACAGGCAAAATCAGTCTACGGAATCTACGAAGAGTTGCGAAAGAGATTGGCGATAGGCTAGAGGACGATGAACTGTGAGTTACGCGTCAAACGCTTGTCTCGTCTGCTTACCGGGCCCATAGGCAGGCGATGATTGACGAATTCGATCTCGACCAAGACGGCGAGATTAACGAGCAGGAATTTTTTGCCATCATGACGGACGACGCATAGCCCGCCCCTCAAACCCTCTATCTGTATCCATCTCGTCACTACTCAGTTATCCTCGCATGTTGTTTTCTTCGTCGTCTAGGTAGATTATCCCTCGAAACTGTGTAAGCCATTCGCTCGCTCGATTTATACATGATACCTGATCGTAACCCACAGATCTATACAAACATTGCTAGCCCAGCTTCTAATAATACCCATCTAAACTCAATTGCACACGTTTAAAACTATTCATGAACATATCCTGTCCATTCTGTCTATCGGTTGTGTTTCCGCGCTTCCTGGCCGTCTTTTTGAAAAGCCCCTGACGCAGTAGGCTTACAGTCCCGTCATCAGGCGAACTTGGAATGAAGAACGAGCTCACAACCGAGTATGTCTATCGCAAACCTTGGGCTCCAATGATAACGCGAGATCCTCCTCTGTCCTCCCGCGTAGATTTTCTACACCAGTGGGTCTGAACGTGTAGAACAAGGAACAGAATATATATTCCATCGCCCCAAGGCCCAAGAGAAGCCAAGGCACGTAGTCAAAAAATGAAGACACCAGCGCCGTGGAGCAGCAGACTAGTCTATTCCATATTCGGGTGGTTGACCGCGCGGACATACTCAAATTTACAGTTGAGGTTTGTTTCGAGGCCAACCTGAATTAGGCTAGCGCGCAGTGAAAAGCCGTGCATCCAAGTACTCGGTCGACGGAGACTACGGCTGAAAAGCTTAAATTTATACCCATCCAATCACAACGCTCAGCGCTCAGTCGCAAAATCGTCCGATTCTCGAATTTGGGGGGGGGGGTTGCTGCGTTCATTAAAATAACTTGAAGTGGCCGGTAAAACTTGCCCCTGCATTTTAGGAAAAAATTGCTTCCCAGGCACACGATGTGCATTCGTGGCTTTGCCGGCTACCTCACCGGATGGGTAAGGCGAACGTGACCAGCACGCTTATTGTCAAGCTCATGCGCCACCAATTAAGCATCTGAACCCATCAAAAAGTCCTCATTCACGCGGACACCTCCAATTAAACCTAGAGCGATTCGATGCGCTTGGCCACTGACGAGCACAAGGCCTAGGGATATTGAATCTTGATGTTCAAACATTTGAAAGATGCACAACAGCGACAACACAGCCTTGTGGAGTTTTTTTATAACAAGGCAGCGACGGATTTGAGATCGTCATAACTACTACGGATTGATATAAGATAAAGAAAGGAATAACGTAGGGTTGGTGCACTTTGGCTATGTACTAAGTAATATCCTATAGGGTATTTGAGAGCGGGAGAGTTCGAACTGATATTAGGTTGGATTGGAGTGGTAGGAGTAGGGTAGGTGCGTAGAAGGGACCGAGATGTACAGGGGGGCGGATGCGTGGACGATGAAGAAGTGTGTGTGGTAATGAGTGGAACGGGGAAGTGGGAAGTGTAAGTAGCATGTGCTGTTGATACAACCATAATAACGCATCTATGAAGTAAATAAACATGGACGATGAATGGAACCCCAGAATCCCAAGTACAGAATCGATATAGAACACATGAGGACAAGTAGAGGAAGAGGAGGAGGGGAGGGGAGGCCGGAGTGTGGGGTGCGAGGCATTTTGGTATGTACGAAGGGAGGGAGGAAGTAGAAGCAAAGGAACCCTACAGGCCCAGAGTCTCATGATTGTGCGGGGACATCCAATAATGATAACGTCGAGCGAGCGATAGGTCATGACGGTCGTGAAGGGGCGTAGAAAAATAGAAGGGGACTATAAAAGAAAGACATAAAAAGCCATTCAACCGTGATTGTCTTGTTACAGAGGCACGGGCGGCGAGGTAGCGGGCAAAGGCCCCATTAGACCCTATATCCATCCTGGCTGTCCTTGGGGGGCACATAGTCCTTGTGTACACGCATATGCTGCCCAAGGTTATCGTGCCGGCTAAAGTCCTTGCCACAGCCAGGATACGGGCACCGATGAGCTAAATGATTCCGTCAGCTAAAACATCCAGGACGATAAGGGGTAAAAGACTCACGTTTTTCATACGTATGAATGCTCCTGATATGTCGCTTCAGATGCTGGCCGCGCGCAAAGAGCTTCCCACACCCATCCACATCGCATGTATACGTACGCACAGTCTTCGCCGCGGCGCCCGAAGAAGACCCCTTCTTCCTGCCAGCGGTCTTCGCAGGCGCCTGCTGCTCCTGTTGCATGCTTTCTTCGCCCTCGCCCCCGCCCTGGAAGTCCTCCATAGTCGGCACCCGGCGGCCGCGCGACTTTTTCGTGAGATTGGGAATAGGGACCGGGATGGGCAACGCCGTGGAGGGACGGCTACGTCGGCGGGCTACGTTAGTACCCGCAAGCAAATCACACGGCTCGGACGCAGTCGGGGATATGGAGTTGTGGGAGGACCGGCGCGGGCGCGGGTGCTGGGGATATGGGTTTTGGGATTGCGACTCGTACTCGTCGAAATAGCGGCTGGTGGGAGATGGGGACGAGTAGGAGGGGTAGGGGTTGTACCTAGTCGAGCGGAGGTTCCTGCTCTCGGCGTAGGGGTACACCGCGGAGGTATGCCGACGGGGTCGGCGGAGGACAAATTCGGGGTCGCGGGTATCGTCTTCCTCACTTTCTGGCAGGTCCTCGTCATTCTCGTCCTCGTCCTCATCCTGCCCTTCGGCCTCCGCCGGCCACTGCAGCTCTTCGTGGGAATCAGGGGTATCGTTACGTAGGGGTATGGCGTCGGTAGGTTGTTGCTGCAGGGGCGAGGGAAGATATCCTGAGTAGCCCGGTTCTAGGTCATCTTCACCGTCCGCGTCGGCATCTGTGTCGGCGTCAGCGGCGGCATCAATGACCACAACTTGGCCCTGGCGCTCACCAGCAGCCGCGGCGGCGTTCTCGGCGTATTCCACTTCCAAACAGCCGTGCTGCACCTCCCAACCGTCATCAAGATCGCCTCGGCCCAGATCGACAAACTCGCCCTTGTCTGTCACCTCACACCCGCCGCTCACGAACTGGGGATCACACACTTCGGCGTATTCAGCGTCGCCACCGTACTCGGGCTGCTCGTACTTCACCTCTGCATCATACGCAACGTCCACAGCGGCCGCGTCGAACCCATTTTGATGAAGTTGATCAGGGTGGGGATGGTACTGAGGGGAAGGTAGCGGGGCCTGTATATCGGAGAAGTGGCTGTGCACGGATGAGCTGGATGGGGCAGAAAGGTCGAAGATGTTTCGAGGCCCAGGCTGGTGGAGTTGATCACGGGGAAGGTACTGTGGCGAAGGTAGCGGAGCCTGCGTATGGGAGGAGTAGCTGGGCACGGAGGGGCTGGATGGGGCGGCAGCAAGGTCGAAGATGTGTCTCTGGAGGGGGCTTTGCCTATGTTGCGTGCTGTACGGACTTAAGGAGGCGTACATGTTCATATCCTCCTGTTTAATGAGCATCCCGTTGCCTGAGTAATGGGAGTAGTCAGAGACTGTCCGCCGCATAGCAGGGATCTGCAACGGGGCAGCGTGAAGCGAAGGGTATGGATTGACCATTGCCACAGATTGGGAATGGGAGTGTGCATTTCCCTGTGGGTACTGAGTATGGTGCGTGGTAGTCGGGCTAGGACGCCATTCTTCTACATCGACATCAAAGAACTCCGACTGGACATGGAGGTGATGGGGCTGTCCGGTGGTACGGGAAGAGCGGTCGGGGAGAGAGGGAGAATGATGAGATGGGACGTTGGACGGCACGATGGGAATAGGCGAATGAATAACGGTTGGAGACTGCTGCTGTTGGTGGTGGTGGAATGCGGTGGGAGATGGCGGAATATATAGTGCCAAGTTCTTCATACGCTCGACTTCAATCGGCAGATCGTGTGACGGCACAGAGCGGTATGGAGGGTGCTGTTGAAACTGCTGAGGCTGTGGAGGCGAAGGGGGTGGTGGTTGTTGCCTCTTCGCCGTCATATCCATCTCGGGTGCTGACCAATTAACCATATTACAATCCAAGTCGTGTGGGGTGATGTAGTCCAGTTCACCGTATGCAGGCAGAGAGTTCGAGGATGGTGGGTATTCGAGAGTGTAGTCCTCCATAATGTGTGGGTGGTGATGGTGGCGGTGGAGGTGGTCGGAATCAGTCATGACGTCGAAAGGTTCGGAGACAGGGCTAGGATTGGTATAAGAAGCACTGGAGCCAGAAGAGAAGGGAGAAGGAACGGAGTAGGACGTGTATGTAGGGCTAACCGGGTCGGACATGCTATTGGAGTTAAGGCGATTTATGGAGTCCGGGGAAAGGTCGAGCATTTGAAGGCTAACAGCCCTCGGATAAAAGAACTCTCGAGGGTGAGGACCACGAAAAGGATGAAATAGCCGTTGACCAGTGGTCGGCCTCGGTATGCTGGGGAATGATCAAAGAGCGATAAATAATTTCGTGTCAATATAATTGGGGGATTGGAAATGAGATTTGTCAGGATCGCACACCTTGGCACCGGATGTGATCGACACAAGTAGAACGGCACAGTAAACCAGTGGAGAGATATAACCGACTAGTTATAGACTACGCTTTGCTGAGAGCTGAATAAATCTGGAATGAGACCCAAGTTTGTTGGAAGTTCAGCTAAGAAGGTTAACCATACACCTGACCATTGTCGATCGATCTCAAAACAGAAATACACACAGGCACGACTTGCAAATTTGACCCATCCAAAAATTGTTTCCACACCGACAACCTAAGCAATATTACATTAGCCAGCTACCAACCACCGACACGTAATTCGCTGACTCTTGTTGCCATTATACAGAAAACGGGTCCATTTTTGTCATTCGTGTCGAGTTGGCCGAGAATTGAGTCACTATTTTCGCAAAGAACCACAAGTCGGATCGGGAACATTTCTCCAATCATATGGACCATTCTTTCCACTTTTGGATATCTCCCCTCATCTGCCCCACCTGCACCGCCACCCGGCCCGGCCTTGGCTTTTCCTCTCCGCCATTACCGCTCATCTCCGAATCCGATCTCTTGGTCGCATCAATGCACTGGCTTCAGCTTCTCCCAGTCAGGCTGCGCTTCCCATGACATGCACTAACGCGTTGTATAGGCACCCAAAGATGCATCGACTCATCTTTATCTTCACCATCCCTTCTCCATACTTCTCGGTATCAACTGCACCGGCCAGTCGCAGCCCATCTTAGATCGCCATCACCAAGTATATTTGGGTAAGCCTATCAGTCATATCTCTCGTCCACAAAGTTTAACTGCCATCCGAGCATGCCTGCCGTACCACGAAAAGTCCACCTAATTATAACAAAAACTAGCGCCCAAAGGTTCGCAAAAACGAGCGACTGATTCTCGCGTCTCGTAATAACTTCTTTAGCATGCTTGATTCAGGTCCAGCTTGGAGGTGCCTCGTTGTTGATTCCCCAGAATTTATCAGATCTGCCTTTCCGTTCCAGCCAGGGCCGTCCGCTTTCTTACACTCTCACGCGTCCATATGGTGTTCAATGCACCCTCGCTAGCAAACGCCCTCCTTCACTGTGCGAGTACATACACAGTTTACGTTAGAGGCTTTCCATCTCATCGTCACGTACCCAGCTAATAGTGACTGTTATCAGCAACGACGGTTTGTGAGCACTGCACAGTGACTGTGGCGCGTCCGCATCACCGAATAGCACCCAGAAACAACACTCGTTCCTGATAATTTTTCTGATTTCGATGCAATGTTCTCGTGCGATAACTGTGATTCCAGGACATTATTGCTCTGGATTCCGGAAGGCTTCAAAGTTTACGCGTCCTCGATCCTTTCTTGTAGGCACGAGCAGAAATGCGAGACAACGAATACGCTGAGGCCACAAAACAACCATTGTGGGCAATTCGGCTGCCTGGTATTAATTCCCACTCAATAATTTATTCTCTGTTCCCAACTCCGCGAAGCTCAGCAGCCTCGAGGCTCCCAGAGTGCTTCCCTAGAACAAACAACGCACGTTACAGGGCAGGTTACGCGAATTTCGGCTTCATCGCTTTCTGTTGGTAACGATGAGCGATGATGCAATGATGCAATCTGTGCTTGTTTTAAGCTTTTCATTTTCATTTACTTTACTCCTTTCGTCTCTCAGCAACTAAGAACGAGCAGGGAACAAAACCAAGGCTCCAGTCGTCGAAAAGGCTACTTGACCACTTCACATAGGCCTACATCTCCATCCCGTCGCCCCACAGCGATAACGAACCCGGATCATCCGACCGTGGTAGCCACGTTGTTTCATTCCGAATCACTATTGGACGGTTCCATGGATTCTCGCTGTCGCGCCCGTGCCACGAACCCTTATCTCTATCTCGCGGATGAGGCCAAGTTCGGATTACAATCCGTTGCGTTCTTTTTTTGACACGCTGGTGTCGTGTCAGGCAACGAAAATAAAAGTACGATTTGAACAAACGTTCGAGTGTAGCTCATACTTTCGTGCCAGTGCTTTTGCAGGTGGGATGTTCCCCCCGGCTGTATCGTATCGTACGATGTACCGGCCTCATATCTTTTCGCGTCTTTCGTGATTCCGCGCCGTATGCGTGCTCGAGTACGTACCACCAGTCGATGGGGTGTTCATTAATATTGTGGCATCTCGCTATCAAGCTTCCACTTCTTGCCCCTTCTTTCGTCTTCCCCAAATCCTTTAGTTCAGCAGTGGTAAAGTTCTGGTATCTTCGGCATGCGACACTGTCACAGGACACACGACACGCACATCGCGGCATCCTTCCCCCCAGCCCAAGCCCATGCTCCCGCGCGCACCCATCATACTAGCTTCTAAATTCGAAGTCGAACCGCCACTTCGCCTGTCCATCCAAGCATGCGATTGATTGCGCACATGGCTTGCCAGTGCCCCTTCCCACAGGAACCGTCACTGCTCCGAGTCGTCCTCGCGTAAACTATGCGGGCCATGATGCCACTGGGTGCGATAAAAGAAGACTCGTCATTGCCCTTCTTCGAATCTCGAGTTTGACTGGCAACCCATTGCCCGTCGTCAGGCCATACGGGTCAGCTGCCTGCCGCACGTTGGTGATGAGCTGGAGCGGTTCCACACTGAGCTCAGAAACGCAGTTTCACGGTATACAGGCGCTTTCGTTAAAACCTGAACCTCCATGCACGTCTCGAAAAGCGCGGAGCCGATGCAGAGATTTCTTTACGACAGATGGCAGTACTCATAGTTCTTTCTTGTCCAACGCACGTTGAGTTCCACAAAGCGCCAGTTAGCCAGTCCTCACAAGCGCTTCTTTTCATCTCCCAGCTGGAGCGTTCCTTCGTCTTCCGGATTTCTCGCTCAGAAGTCTAATCACCGCTAGGCACAGCCCAGTAGATCGGGATCGGCAAGGCCTTGAAAAGCACATACACACACAAGTGTAAGCTCGTACAAATACGCCGAGCCTGCAAAGTCGGCCGATAGTCGGTAGTTAGTTATGCGTGGAGTCGGAGGGAGTCGGCTATTTCGTTCAGGACTCCCCGCCCCGCCCCGTGCGAGGCTTAGCCGTTCTGCTCGCAGCGGGCCGTGAGCGACGGGTACTCGAGGCTGGAACACCGAGGTGGTTGTGAATTCAGAATACACGATCAGCGGAAATTTGAGATGGCGAACGTTGGCCACGAAAATTCGTGGGGCTGGGGATTGAGTCGTAAAAATTGCAGCCGCGCTCAAGACGAAAAACTAGGGCTCCATCCGCAGTCGATTGCAGTGACACAGACAATCGACTAGCAGATTCAGGACCTTTGCCGAAGCCAGATGAATGGGTCTAGACGCTGAAAACTTGCAGATCTGAGTATGTGCATTATGACGAGGGCGTGACAATTAGAATGAGCTAGAAATGCGCGGCGGTCATGGTCTTGGGCGGGCATAAGGTTCCCCGTGGTAAGAAAATTATCTGGGATGCGGCGGTCCGGGGTAAGTTGAAATGGCCTTAACGGTGGGGGTATTGGAGAATACAACAGCCGCCGGAACGAACGCCGTCGTCGACCGCGGCCGTTACGTGATGACAATATAAGTGGTATTATCCAGGTTGTAGGCTGGAATAGCCTCGAGCGCCTGAGGTGATAAGCGGAAGAGATGTCCGTCATTAAGAAAATGAAAGGGCAGCCGATATCCCATTGCACGAACAAAGCGGCGCAAAAAATCGATATCTAATCACACCTTTGAAATAGCATCATCACGCCGGGCTAGCGCGGTGTTCAGCAGCACTTCTGGCTATCGAGGCATCCCAGACGCAGTCGTCCGATCCGTCGCCTACCAAGAAGCCGCGGATACTCCATCCAGATATCGACAGAGAACGGACATCGTCTCATCGATACCTATGTATAGAATACATGTGCGATAGCTCATCTGACCATGAGACTAGATGGGTTCGGTGGAGCCAATGACAAGGGCCGGCCTCGTCAAGAAGAACACGTAGACGTAAACGATACGCGGCTAGGGAGGCTACAGAAAGGAAAGAGCTCGAAAGAACTTGGAATGTCTAAAAGCGGAGGTCGAATCTACGGCGATGAGAGCTGCTGCCGATCTGAGTTCAGAGTTCAACATTCAGCGACAGCTTGACCTGGGTACTTGGGTGACATTTATTCTGCGGGGCTCCATTGGGATTTGGGTGATGTCGGTCTGCGGCGTTGGTGACCGTTCCCCGAAGCAACTAATTATAAGCGCGGGATATTGAAGGCTGGGATGACGTGCTAGAGTCGTCTTCTATCCTGTTGGTATGACATGGGGTTATTGTGCGGCGCAGCCATCCATCCAATTTGTTATCTCGGAGAAAGCGTATCGCTGGCAGATACATTCTGACCAGCTGATGATGCTTGCTTTCTTCAAAATCGGACATGTTGACCTTGGCACAGACGTGCATCTTTAGGAATGCAGGAGCCCACCGAAAGGCTCAGACACCTGTAGAAATGGATGCGAGTCTTGAATAAAATTATTGTCAATTATTTAATATCTACAGCAATGGGGCGACGGATCGTACTCAGTACTTGTACGCTGAGCACTCTACCAATTACCGGCAACATTGTTCGATTTTGGGGCGAGCAGGCGCTTTGCCAGGGTCGATGGGGTTAGTGAAATTGAGAATACAAGACGATGACTTTTCTAGAGTGCTCTTCCACGGGGCGCCAGTGCTTTGGCGAAAGTGAGAAGATGTTCGGTCTGTGTGGAAATTCCTCAATCACTTCCGCCGATGGCAGAAATCAGTTACCAAAACCACATTTTACCTTCCAGCATCTGCGTACAATCACGACAGAGTAGTTGCTTCTATGTCTGGACGAGCGTTGACTATCGCAGTACGCTGGTTAGCACTACGACAGTGGTACATGACATACCATGGAGTAAAGAACCGAACACATGACAGCATAGCATATTACGGCAAGGCGCCAAGATCCAAGCTAAGAACAATGGCCTGTCAATTAATTCTCAACACTGTCGATCAAGAAGGCGAGAAGGAGCCGACGTTCTGGAGGTCATGGTCAGTCTGGGATAAGAATACTTGGGCATGAAAGGGGACGAACCTGTCAGATGGAGATGATCAGGCGATCCAATCTCACATCGTCAGACAAGTGCACCTCGAACCCTAACTCTAACTTTGTGATATTAAATGGTATGTCCCGGAAGTTCTTGCTCTGACATGTTTCGTTGGCGTCCAGAGCTCAGCAGCCTTTCAGAGAGGAACCATAATGACTGAAGGGGCCAATTCGAATAGCTCGTCAGAGATACAACTGTGTCGTAAGAATCCCTATTTCAGGAAATACAATTGACGGCTTGAACAAGCTGAGAACGAAGTCACAACATTAGACAGCCGTTCCGACCTTGTACAGACAAAAGGCTACGAAGCTACGAACCTGTCACACTGGCCATCACTGAAGAGTCGATGATACTGCGTATGAGTAGTAGAAGGTTGATTGAGCAGTTACGGGCGTCAGTTTACGCGAGGACGACTGCCGTTGCATGCTACACAGTTCGCGGGAGAAGGTGAGCTCCCATGAGGATTGGAGGTACAAGCAAGCTTGTGATCCGCATTGGTCCTCGGGGCTTGCGCATGAACTGCAGAAAGGCGACTGTGACCGCGTTTGATCAGCCCGACCGTAAAGCAGATTGCGTAATCTTATACGGGCTCGTCAGGTACATTTATGAGCACAACTGAAGCTTGGACGTCTGGACACTCCCGGAAGAACCTGATACATGTACGTGATCAACGACTGATGCGAACAGAAGATAAGACGAAGGGTTAAAAGAGCTGGGTGCACCCAGTCTAGCACCACAACGCTGCATGAGACAAACTAACACACATACTCACAATGCGCGTCTTCGACTCCACGTTAGTTCTAGGATAGATTATATGCACGCCTGAGGTTGAGGACCATGGTCGCAGCTACGGCAGCGGAGGTAAGGCATCCAAGTGGGGAAAGAGCAAATGCGACACAAAATACACACGGCTTTGTGGGTCACAACGCAGGACCGGACAAATGGGACCAGAGTTCCTCGGCCTGACTGGTGAATGGAGGGTCGCACGAGCAAGAAGATCGGGGTCTTTGACGGTGGCGAGGAAGCGAAGTGTACAACTTGAAAGATGTTCACCCCAAGACGTATCAAACTTCGCCGAATTGCAGGATCTTCCCGTTAATTGTTTGGAGATCGAAGCGTATCTGGCTATGATACTTGGCCTACGGCGAGGCCAGATTGGCCGAGAATAACCCTTCAGCATCTGGACTATGGGCCCCACCAAAGCTCGTTTGACCATCCACATGACGCACTCGTTAATGCTCGAAGTCCTTTGAAGTCGAATTCAGAAGGAAGCCGCCAAGCACGGTGTCACAGAGACCTATATAAGGCAATTGCGGGAATGCGGCCAACACCGGCCATAATAAGCCCCAATGACGTTAACTTTACAGAGGTGGGACCGGCTGCAGGACCGATGTTCAACTTTGGAAGATGTTACCGGAACTCCCTTGGTTGAAGGCAAGAGTGAATTAATAAAGCCCAGATAGCAGATAACAGAGCCCAGATAGCAGATAACAGAGCCCAGATAGCAGATAACAGGCCCCATGACGCCGGTTTCTCGCAAGGCGGAAGAAGAGGAACCACAATGAGATCAGGTCAACATAGTCCAAGACTGCGGAACAGAAATTCCCAAAGGGTCTCGGTAGGTTGGTCTGCTGAACTTGTCGCCTGCATTTTGCAAAGGATTTTGATTGGTATTTCTTCGGTGAACTGCGAGAGAAGCAACGTAATGTCAGTGCCAATCATTGTTTCTCAGGTCTCCGTGAATTTCCACAAGAAATGTCTAGAGGATACACACCCGTGGTGGAGGAACCATTCAGAAAAGATAGTACTGCAGAATACAGGACAGATGAGTCTTGCTAGAAGCACGTCTGGCGTCATCCGTTCGCTTAACTAGTAAATACTGATTGCCTAGAAGGTCTGACAGTCAGCAATTGCGCGCAGATAACAAGGGGAATGCAGACATTGACAAGGATCTGAGTGCCCCCATAACTATGAGCATTCCATTTACTTCCACCGGTACAGCTGCGACCTCCTGCCTGATTCTGGCTTGATTGCGAGAAGATTCAGAGTAGGTTCCAAAACAACTTTGCCGACGATCTTCGACAGATCAAGAAGAGTTGAGGACCGCGGGAGCCTCACCTAGCATTTTTGCAGACCGGTTGCCCACACCACGAATTACTGCACGACGTGACGTTGTAAGATACATATGTTCTTGACTCGGAGACGGCGGTTGACCGAAGTTGATTATCATACCCAAAACAGAGCAAAATAAGCCTCCACGTGGCGTGTGTGAAAAAAAATTGCTTCCGTCCAGCTTGAAGTTTCTTCGAACTCAGGGGCTTTACCGACTCTACATTGGTTCTGCTTGACCGCCGTCCCGCTCAGCATCGGAGCCACTTCGTCTGCGCCTCACGAGCTCGAATAGTTCTTTGGTGTACGTTGTGCTGGCGTATCAGGCTCTCTTGCAGCTGGTTTCAATCGTTACTTACGCAGCCCCTGTCGCGCTCTTGGCAGGAATTTGAGCCAGGCCCTAGTTCATGAGCTCAAAATAACGGGAGAGATGGCCGGAGAAACAGATGGAAATGATCAGAAGGCTTCGCAATGTGAAGAGGAGGTGAGTGCTATGCACACGAGCGTCTGTAGGACCCACCCTGACGGTGGCGTTCGAAATAGGAAGGAGAAGTGAAAGGCGATGTAAAAAAAGTGCCTGCATTAGCAGTTCTATCTAAGAGTACAGCATCTTCACCCCGTCGACCGCTCACGCGATCCCAGACTGGTCAAGTACCCAAACGTCGACGACCCGACGACAGCCCCTCACCGGACCCTAGGACAAGAGTCATACGAGCTTCCAAGAAAAATAAAGTGGCCTCCGACGCCCCTGTAGAAGCTTCAAAGCTAAATGACACGACAGCCTTGCTATCAGTGGACAAAGCTCCTGTTTCACCACCGACAGGCGATCCGCCCCCTCTTAACGCGACGCAGTTGGCATTTCTAAGTGCTTCATCCTCTCAAAATACAGATACCTCTATGGACTCCCCTGGTGCCAAATCCCGTGCCATCCTCCCTGTTCCTGTTCCCAACTTGACGAAGAAAAGCCGTGGTCGCCGCGTACCGACGAGACTTCCCAATGACGGTGGTAACATCGACCCCAAGGACACTCGGGTGTATATCTGTAAAGTCGAAAGCTGTGGAAAGTGTTTTCACCGTGGGGAACATCTCAAGCGCCATATTCGTTCCATCCACACACACGAAAAACGTGAGCTTATCAGTCATGTTCCTCGCTTCAAGTTACTGAACACGCGCTTGTCGTATAGCCTTCAGATGCACGTTCCCCCTATGTAATAAACACTTCAACCGACACGACAACCTTCTGCAGCACCTCAAGGTACACAAAGAGCTGGCGACATCTGAGTCGAGCAATACAGACGATGCCGGCAGCCCCATCGAGCTCCGCCAAAACACGCCACCGCCCCTATCGGTGGAATCTCCGCCCCAGCTGCAACCCTACTACCCCGCTCACGAAGCTTACGAAGCATCCATGAAGCAGGCGAGGATGGCTGCCATATATCAGCCGCCAACCTCCTTCCATGCGTATGGGTCCCTTTCTGAGCCCCTGAGCTTTGCTGCAAGCATGGCCGTCTCCTCGTTGCGCACGGAGATCCCACAGTCCCCTCCCACTTTGCGAACACTCGTCGACCGGACCTCCCAACCCTACCATGCATAGCAGGTCACCCATCAGCCTTTCCGTTCATTTTGTTTCTTTCATTCGTCTCACCCTACATCTGTATTCCAACATCATCGTCCCTCATTTATTCCTTGACAATGGGTTCACGAACTATCGGGATGTCCGTATCATCGTATTACATTGACTCTGGTCTATTCCCCTGCACATACATTCCACACGATGTATCTTTTCTAACATTTATCTGGCATCCTCGCTCCCGAATACCAGCATGGCTACTATATATTATCACACTTTCGTACTTTATAACTCTATACCTACTGTTGTTGTTGCAGCTCACGATATATTATTCTAGTTCCTCACTCTACTTGGTATTTCGCAGTTTGGTGACTTCGACGGCATCCACTCAATCAATAAATATTGGACAGGCGATTTGTGGTTCAGGGTCGGTCGCTTGATCAAGTTATCTGCACGCAACTTGATATAATGATTTGTAGTTACTGGGCGATTCTCGTGAGTGAATATATGTAGGCTTACATGCGCTTCTTGTGGTGTATTCTCTCGCTCTCCTGGAAAATTAAACGCTAGGAGAACGCAGAACAACGCATATATTTTTGTTGTGATGTCATTTTGGAAGCCAGCTGTCGCTGAGTTTGAACCAGTGGCGCATCTTCGAATTCTATATCGCTACTATGTCCCTCTCCTATGTCCTCTTATCAGAGCACAGGGTAGGGTTCCCTCGCGACTCTCATTCATTACTATGTCACTAAAAATATCTTAGCAGAAGTCTCATCGTTCGCCTAGTTAAAAACCCAGATACTCCTAAGCCTAAGATCATCGTTCTCGCGAGCTACACAGTGATTCTCGAGGCAGACGGATCCCGGAATACATGCCAGCTTGGATTTGTCAAACCCGGCGACCACCTCTTTATGGGTTCTTCCTCGCCAATGCTTTTCGCCTTATCCACATTTCTCAGGCTATCACATTGACACTGGATGGCATCCCATTGCTCACACCGATTGTTAGGCTACATCCAAATCCAGCCCTTGCTTACTTTCCAATCATGCCCGCAGAGAATTTTTGGGAGCATGTACGCCATGTGAATGGCAAGCCTAAATTTGACATTAATGAGTGGTGTATAATTGCTTCGCGTGTTGAATACTATCGCTCACCTCGTATTGATTCAGGCTCGGATGAGTTTGAGGACAAGTATGCTAAGAAGGCAGATGGCACGGAATCTCTCAAAAAACATGGCAAGATTCAAGCGTGAATTCCTTGATTTACCACGTACGTTATACCGGTGGCTTACCGGTGAACGTCCACCACCCTCAGACATAACGTGAGTAATTCGAAATGTTAACCGCTCTGTAATCACAAATTGGCACCAGTATCGACATCCGTCAAGTAACAAAGACAGCAAAAGACATGGTTCGGATCGTCGGAAGCCAAGAAATCAACCTCGAGGCTGATCACTCCCTCGACACCTCTAAGTTGGATTTCATCCAGCCAGGTGAAGTATACTGGATCTGTTGCTCTTGTTAAAATTGTCCTTTCTTCTTGTCAATTCAATCTCGTGCAGGCGTTTGACAACCACGACGATCGTATCACCCATCCTTTTATTTCTGATAAGCGACCCCGTTTCGTTTCTGCAGACGAATTTCAGAGCCTCTATCACACAATCGACGAGGTCGAGAGGGTTTTGATGGTTATCAGTAAGGCTTACTGGAAGACTTTTTGGGGCATCTACTGATCTTGTCAATACAGGTAACGCTGAAAAAAACGCGATGTGGCATCGCATAATTACCGCGAGGCTTGAAGAGCAGCAGGAGGAGACGAAGAAGCAGGCTGCTGAAGGTTATATCCTTTCCTGAATTACCCGCCCAAACCTTGAGATGTCTTGCGTAATTTGTCTTCACCCCGCATGGCATGTATTTTTCGTACCCTGTTTGTACCCTGTTTGTACCCTGTAACAAGTCGTTTGCCTACTTCATACATAAATGCAGTCGGCCGTGCCGTCAAGAAATTTAGTGGATTGCACACATAACACATATCTTGTATACTCAGGTCGTGAGCCGCACTGCACAACCTTCACCGTTAAACGAGCTCTGCATGTACGGATGTGCATGTCAGAGTTAATAAAAAGTTACTTACTTGATGCCAGATCGCCCATCGTTGTTCTGACCTATGTACCCTCGTTAGAAAAATAAAAAGAGTACATAGCGAGCACCACCTACCCCTTGGCCTTAGCAGCCTCACCCGGGTCGACAATTCAATCCAATGTCCGCTTCAACTCGTCTGGGTTCATGCCGAAGAGAGAATGAAACACACGACGTCCGACGTGACGACACTTGAACGGGGTAAACGGGTACGATGATCGTAAAGACGGCGCTGCACACAATGCTGACCCTGACCCAGCACCTTATCACGAGCGACCAAATGACGATAAATTTGAAAATAGTCACAGAACAAATTCACTTGCTCCACACATGGGATGCATGCTTATTCACAAGCGTCCGCGGCAACCCCGCGCCGGAAACAATGAATAGCAGAATGTCCTCGCAGTCGAGCGCCTGCGGCACATGCAAGCCGTAGTAGGTCGTCGCGAGCTGGACGACACGGTCGAAAGCTTGCCGTCAATAAGGGAGAGAGAAGGGATACGTACCGCATGCACGCAACTAACTTGCAGCGCTCCTCTAGTCGAGGCGGCCTCGAGACGGAGTAGTCGTGCAATAGAGCGCGAATGTTGATGTCGATTACAGGCGCATATACGCGGGTACGCTTTCGTAGGGTTGGGTGCGGCTGTGAGAGGCGCTCGAAGAGTGATGATGGTCACAACTTAAAAAATTCTGCCTGTGTACGACAGTGCGCTCCCTCCGACAGATGACGGAGTGAAAAAAATGATAGGTAGATATTACACAGGGGGGTTACATCCAAAAGAGGTAGCGGCTTTGGAATTGGCGAACACAGCTTTGATCGACTCTCCAGAACCCCACATTCCTGCAAGCTTACATTAGAAAATCCTACACAAAGCAAACACACTGGCTCACCAAGGCATGCCATCGCCAGCGCCCCGAGACCCAATAGGAAATTCAACAGTTTGAAGTACCATCTCCCCGAAAAGAGGCCCTGTTGACGCCGTAAGTATGTATAGGTGTCAACATCTTTTAGTAGTGCATTTACGTACCCGCCGCCAACGAGACCACTGGTTCCAATCATCAACGCGGCCGCGAGCACCGTTTCCTGGAGCATAAGGTTCGTCGGCTGCCATAGCGTCCGTGATGACATCGTATCCCAGCCTCAAGAAGAAAGGGAATGTGTAGCTGAATTGCATGATTGCAACTGCTGCGATTAGCCCAGTAATTGTTTGTACCTGTGGGATGGCAGAGCCAATGATGAAGGCTGGAGAAGAGCGAGTAAATTCATGTTCGATAAGAACACGCCAGGCGACTGACCAAGAACCCAATAGGTAACGACCATGGCTGGAAACTTTAAGCACTGAACCGGGTGGTAGTAAAAATGGATATGACTTACTCGACCATATATATCGGCCTTTACGGGACATGAGAGGGGGACCTTTGAACCAATCCTCCACGACGTTGATATAGGCTACCTCTAAAGAGAGTATATAAGATAAGAAATTGCGCAACGTGGAAACCTCGGGCGACGCAACTGATTCCGATGTTTCCATAAAGGCCGGCAGCGATAATGCCAGTTACGAGAGAAAGAGCATTTCCTACGACGCGGGTAATCAGTTATCGACATGGATATATAGAAAAATTGACACTGACCAACGGTTTGCCAGGCAAATCTACTGACGCCTTGGTAGGCAAGTGGAAGTGTGAACTGTCCTTGAAAAGCCTACAAAGTATAAGGACCATAATTATAACAAATACGAGCTGAAATGACGAACATATACAAACGTCCCGAAAAGTAGATACGCAGAAAAAATCAGTGCTTGAGCCATGGCCTGTGAGAAGTAGTCGATTAAGGTATGCGTCTCGCAGACAAATCTACTCACCATGCCTTTCCAGAAGTCCATAGGACGCCTCATTTCGGCCATCTAGACGAAGGTTATGAGTAAGATTGGTAGTGAGAATATGGTAGGCTTACAATCTCTGGGAAGATCATGGCTCCACCATAAGCGAAAACCTGTTGACCAATGGACTAAGAAACCCCATCTGGTGTCTTCTTTAAAAAAAAAGAAATCCTGACCATGTTCATGACGCCGTTGACCTAAAGATACCGTCAATAGCTAACCCTGTCTTATGAAAGGGTTAAAATCCTTACTTTCTGATACAAGGGCAAATTTACGAAAGTTGCAGTTACAACAGGGCCTGGCTCGACACCCAGAGATTTTGAGGCGGCCTGAAAGTTCGGGGGACTATGCGCGACGAATCCCATGGTGATGAAAATGATGAGCAGGTTTATCCTACACCAGGCATGAGCGAGTGACCACGACCGCTGAACAAAATTGAAGCTCATACCATACGGCACTGTTTGCCAGCCATCCATAGTTCTGGTGAACATTCATATCAGAGCATTCCTCGTGTAAAGCTTCTTTAAAAGGTGCCCACCTTCAGGGTACGAATTTGTCCAATAACCATACCCACCAACACCCATATTACAATGCAGACAGCGAAGCAAAGCTTGAATCCAAAGTTCTGAAATTCGCAATCATATTGACCAGTGCGAATACACATACGTGATTGTTACTGATCTGGGACAAAGCCTGACCGTTACTCAGACAGATGGTCGCGACCTGAGAGAGGAAAAATTAGTCGTCAAACTCCATGAACTTAGACACGATGCCTACATTGACAACTAGCTGTAAGCTCTGGAGAACTGTACACACAGTACGGGCACTTCTCCCGAAAATACGCTCAGCAATATCCGCATAGGTCTTCAGAGGATGCTTCATTGAGTCTAATCGGATGAAAAGCCTCCACAGGATTAGTCCTGCATACAACGCGGCCAGGCCCACTTAGAACGATATGAAATCAGCACCATCGAGCGCGCAATTAGTAAATCTACTGACTGAAGAAGTATAACAGGATACCTATCAACATACAGGAGTCAGATAAATGCACCAAGTTAAATGCCGAGTACTCACCTGGCACCCAGCCAACTTGAGAAATAGCGAACGGTGCATTGAAAGGGCCAAGGATGTCTGTCGTAACCAGGTAAAATGCAGAAGCCCACGATGCAGTCCTCAGGGCTCTCAAGGCATTGATACGTTCAAGGTCCGGTTCCGAGTCGCTCATGTTAGGATTCTTGGCACTGCGTACATCGACATTGACGTTGGGCCCTTTATGGTCGGACAGCCTGGACATCCAGTTCCCCTGCTTCTCTGGGGACTCGGAAGAAAGAATGTCTTCGAAGCGCCGCTGGATAGCAGCATAGTGGAGGAACTCCTCGAAGACAACCTCCGAGCCTAGATCCACGCCCGCTGGTTCTGGTGTTGTAGCCTTTTCCTGCGCAAAGTTGGTTTCAGATATTGACGCCATTGAAGATATGTGAGGTGTGGTACCTTCGAGATAAGATACTTATGAAGTTTATCATGGCCCCGTTTGATTGGCAGGTATTTTGAGACTGTGGGCGGTCAATGTGACTTTCTATACAGGAACAAGTTGCCGAGAGCCACGGATGCTAATAGTATCTTATCTACTGATAGCAAGTGACCACAGATGTAGGCTAGAGTTTATCAGGGGGGTCCAGTGAGCGTTGACTCGGACCTTAAATTCTGTGATCACATCACAACTAAGCTCGGCGAGACGCATTGAGATCTCTTCTGATAAGAAATTCACGACTCATTTCCACCGCCAACGGGCGATGCGACCG